>JAPDDN010000618.1:0-89443 GCA_027422405.1 Ptychobarbus kaznakovi
TATTACTTTTGAGTTTACATCAGCCGTAACAGGAATGGCTCAATTGATTTCATAACTTATAAAGTATGATTTTTGTGCAGACTAGCTTCTTGGAAGGGAGAGCTGGTTATGTATTCTTAAAGGGATGTGTTTCAATCACTATTTCATATTTGGGTAGTCTGAGGTGGGATGGGGGCGCTGGATTGTATTATAGGTTTAAGGGGGGGTTTGAGAAGCACTGCACTAGAGCATCCCTTCATTCAGACACAGTGGATGATCTGATACGAATCAGTGTAGAGGGGCCGAGTCTGGAAGATGTTGATGCTAGAGAGAGTGTGGCCAGCTGGTTTAGCCAAGGCCAAAGATCAAGAAAGACTACAGGAGTTGGCCATCCGAGGTGCATGTGACTGCAATGGAGGATAGTCCATAAGATGTTCAGTTTGAAGCCCTTAAAACACTTAATTTAGATTTTATTTTTATTTATTTATCTTGAGATGTTTTAAGCTTAAATCTCAGCTCAGCTTTTCAGTAAGTTACCTATTAAAAAAGTTAGGCGCACCAGTGCAACCAGTGCAAAAAGTCTAGAGCCCTGGTAGGTTCGTTTTAAACATGTGACAAGTTGTTAAATACATAGTATTTAAAACAATGTTTTTAAATCCAGACAAATACAAAAAAAAATCACTGCAAAGTAAAATTCCCAACAAGGAATTTGGCTATTTATTTATTGGTTAAAAACACTTAATCACACAAACAACGAGATATGAATAGAATTTAGCAGGTTTTGATTGTAGAAGTTACTTAGCAGTATTTCATTGTATTTTATTACACATCCTGTTAAATAACAGGTGGCTTTAAGATGGGCTCATATGTGGTAGTATGATGTGATGTGTTGGGGCTGGGCTTTAACGTTTTTTCAGTAGCCTGATGAGTTAGCAAACGACAATCCAATTAACTCCTGATGGGCAAATCAAGTCTCAAGTGGCTAAATGGGACTAGATAGGTTGTTGGAAACATTAAATATTGCCATCCTTGAAGAGCTTGTAGCAAAACTTGACTTATTTTTTTCCCGTAAATTCTGTTTTCTGGATTCTGTGTTTTATGTTTAACTGTAGTTCAATAAGTTAAAATTAATTGACTTACTTTTTAGACACAATATTGACTGTTTTTGATAATTTCTCAGATGAAAATAGTTCCAATCAAAGCCACAGCAGAATTGTTTTGTGTCTCCGAGAAACGCTGCTGTGTTTTGTTACTGAATTAATCCATTTTTGAACGAATCGAATGAGTCAATTATTCAGTAACTATTCATAAAGACAGTCACTTGCCTCTTTTCTAAATTAATCAGCATTTGAAACAGATTCGATGAAAGAAGAATCTATGAATGAATTTGTTGAATGAAGGACTAAATGACTCACTCATTTAAAGCAGTCATTTGCTGCCACCTACTGGTTAGGTTTCATATTTAAAACTATCATTGCATTTTTTCCAACATTTCTTATTTGTATGTTTAAAAAATATTTAAAACATTTATTTTTTGCTATTAAATGCTAACGAAGCATTTAAAATCATTGTTAGTTGTTTAATATGTGATGTACAGGACAAGCCTCGATTGGGATCATTTATTTAAAAAACGGGCTGTCAGCTGTGATAAAACTTCCCCGTGTAGTGACGCCATTTTTTATTCTGTCGCCCTAGTGTCCTGAATGCGGATGAGACTTCAGCGGTTCATTCATATAAAGATATGTATTCAAGCAGATGTTTTAATCTGCTGAATAAATAAAACCTTTCAAGTCTCTCACCTCAATTTTTTTTTTCTTAATTGAAAAATAATCGATAGATTAGTCGACAATAAAAATAATCATTAGCTGCAGCCCTAGCGTGTAAATGCATTTATGGCACCTCAGCTTCATCAAGCAGTCTGTGTAAATACATCTAATGCCACTTCAGACGCAGCTTCTGTGTTTCCTGCAGTGAAAAGATAGAGTTTGTTGATACTGATTCCTGAACTCTACAGTTTCTTATTATTCTAACTGAATTAATTGAAACAATGTAAGAATGTTATGTGAAAGATGACACATTTAATAAGGTTAGTGAAAAAAATGACAATTTAAGATGGAAATTACATGTTTTGTTGACCTCATCCCGCCTGTTTCAAAATAATTTATAGGAATTTAAATGTAATCCTATAATGCTGATCAATAAAAATCAACTATATATTATGTAGTATGTTCGTAGTAAATTCATATAGTTTGCTGTTGAATGTACAGCTAAGTTCAACAATGTATAACGTAAGCAGAGCGGGAAATGTATGTGGCTGTCCTGACAAAATACCATCAAGTAAACTCTGCCGTATCAAACCGTATCTAACACTGTAAATAATTTAATAAACAAAGTAGATTTAACATATACAAAAGTAATATTTAAAAAGCATTTACCTTATCCCTTCCAAACGCCTTCCGATTAAGATGTCACGCGCGCACTCATAAATGTCCAGCTCTGCATATACAGTTCGTTTAGCTTATCCTACATTCAATAGCAAAGGTTATTAATTCATATGATCATTTTACATTCTATAGACATGATTTGACCTATCTTTAATTAATCCTGTACATTACATATGGTTAGTTTGAAGCAGGCGGGTATGTCTGAGCTCAGACTAAATAAGACTCGGCAACCTTACGTAATCATGTTCGACTGCATTTTTATTCCGACCCACAATAATTAGGATAATTTAGGAGCTTTTAAAATAATGTAATGGTAGCAAACACTGTGTTTTCTCTGAAGTGTAAACATTTTTGTTACTGTTGTACTTGTTAAAAATAATTTATTACTTGGTAAATTTCATTTTGTTGTTGGTGTTACTTTGCAACGATGCTTTAATGCAGGAAAGTATTATTACATCCAGCTAACTATGATTGTTAGTGTTGTCTTGTTAGTGTGTTTCCTGCTTTTCATTCAAATAAATGTACTATTTAACTCTGTTAATTCTTATATTTGACAACATCAACTCAGATCTCATGATTAGTGAAGAGCAATGAGATGATTTACTTATTTTCATGTACATACCTATACCTGACTAACGTTTAGACATGCTTGTGCCTAGTTCAATTAAGGTTAACTAGGGTCATGTCAGATTGATAATTTTGCCTTGTCCCTCTTTGTAATTGGGATCAGGGTCATTTTAATTTTAATCAGGATCTTTGTTTTGTTTTAGTTCATGAAACTCCCATCTCATAATCTCCTCCAACTTCAAAAGCGTCCTAAATCGCTGCAGAAGTAGCCTACTAGTGTAGGATTAGTAATTAGACTAACTAGCAAGCTATCTGGCTAACATCTACAAATATATTACAAAATGTAGCCTTTATTTTGTTGCCTTTGTTGTCTGTTAGACTATTTTAGGGATTTCATGTTACTCATGTTTTTCTTTGTAATAAGTAGGCTACTTGTCACTGTAGGCATAGTTGTGGGTTGCATTTCTCTGTTTGGAGCCTGGTCTCTTCAATGTTTTAACAGATTCACTCATAAAATACCTACCAGGCTCATGTATTTATTATTTACAATTCATTTACTACTTATACATGCTAATACTTATCAGTATTTATGTCATATTATATAATAGAAACATTTTGAAAAATCTGAATTTTTTAAATTCTTTTAGTGGGGGGGGGAAATCTAAAATCCTGAGCCGGCCCTGATTGGGATGTATATTAAATCATAATGCTAAAATGTATTTGATCTGTTATTCTATTCCAGATGGATGAATATGTGAAAACCAAAATAAGAGAATGGAATCTTGAAGAGTTAATTCCCACATTTGAAGGTATGTAGTAATATTTTACTCTTTTATTGTAATAATCATTAGAAAATTAAACATTTAAGAGAATAGAGAACAAATGCCAATTTGCCTTTGACTGGTTATTTTTTTTAATCTGCTGTTCACACAACCAGTGGCTTTCCATGTTTTTAGCACAGTCTTCCCTTATCTCTAATAATGAAATGTGATTACAATTCAGAGATAATTAAATTATAAAAGTTTCTTGATACATGATGATGCTTTTCCTACAGTTCTTTTGTTACTAATAAAAAAAGTTTTTTTTATTATAAAATAAAAAAAAAATTAATTACAGAATGTAAAATGTTAAACATATATTTAACAGAAACATAAAAAAATACTACAGAAACTGAATAATCAAATGTAAATATAATTTCTGCAAAGTGTTTTAATTACAACAAAATTGCAGTGAGAGAGTGATTTGCACACAGCTGTAGATTATTTTTCACAGCTTTTAGTATAGTTATATATTACATCTTTTTATATTTGTATCTATTTGAAACAGATAAAACTACTTTGGGACAGTCATTTTTCAAAGCTCTATTTGACAATTTAACACAAAACACAAAATTTAACACAAAAGCTGAATGTACTTTAAATATTTATTATTTATTTTAAAATTAAGCTCAGATGAGCTTTATTTGTCACTTAACAATTATACAGAGTATATGAGGTGTGAAATGTGTTCTATGCATTTATAACCATCCAAGTGGAGCAGTGGGCAGCCGATCATTGCAGCTGCGCCGGGGAGCAGTTGGGGTTCGGTGCCTTGCCCAAGGGTATCACTCAGATCGTGGACACTTCCTGCCAGTGCCGGGATTTGAACCCACAACCTTACCGAGGTTTCAAGTCCAACGCTTGATCCATTTAACCACGACACCCAAGTTTCATGTTTAATGAACATAATTGCTGTATATGGTCGGTTTCATCTGCATCAAAATACTTCTGTTCAACATATTTTTTTTCTTACAGCTGAGAAGATTGATGAAGAAACCCTCCTTCTTTTAGATGATACACTGACTTCACTTATCCCTATTATTGGACTTCGTTTAAAATTCAAGAAGTACCTCAAGAATGTGCTTGATGTAAGTTCAAGGTATTAGGTGTAGACAGCATGGGGTACATTTGCTTTAAATGCAAAAGGTCTATGGGACCTGACATCAGAGCATTATTTTCACATTTGAGGGTTGTACATCATATATATTCGACATCCACATACTTTCAGTGTGCTCAAACTGGATGTCATCACACATTCAGTATTATTAGATCATTTAGAAGACACCTATTGGAGCATGCTAATGAAATTGGAAATTAAATGGAGGAAGCCCCTTTGGTTGAGCCTGAGAATTATTCACCAAATTTAGTTTTAGAAGCTGTTGAACAGAGTGATGAGGACTGTGATGAAATTTCTGAAGAACAATGTGATGAGTTTGAGGAGGAAAATATGAAAGACAGAGTAGCATTGTTTTTAGCTAAATTAAGGTCAAATTCCTCCCAGACGTTAATTTTATGGTAGAGCACACATCTAGCCTTGTCAGTGATATTGTTGACTCACTACAAAGAAAAACTGTCTCTTTTTTAAGGCCACATCGAGAGTCCTGAGAGCCAGAATTTTGTAGAACATTTTGCATTTGCAGCCCAACCATTTCGGGGCTTTGAGTCAGAGTACAAGCAAATGCGATATTTTACTCAGTCTGGATGCTTTGTACATCCAGAATAAGTACCTTTACCTGGTGTCTCATACATTCAAACGAATTGTAGACAATTTTGAGAAAGTGAAATGTGGTTTTGAGAGAATTCCATTGTTCTCAGATGTTTATTAACCATCTTGGATTAAATACAAGGGAGCAACCTACAGGTTGGGAATGACACTTTTTGTGTCTCATTCTGCTGATGGTGAGCCCCAGTTTGCAATCATTAAGAACATTGTGGTCTTTGACTCCAAAGTCAAAATCATTGTGAAAAAATGGGACACGGTTGGATTTGACAGACATTATTTTGCCTTCTCTGTGTCTCCTTCTTCTGTGCTCGACTTAGTGGACATTCACTCTGTTGATGATCACCACCCTCTACATGTTGTGATGTCCTTTAAGGAAAATGAGAACCCCCATTACATTTCACTGCGATACAGGCTATTTTAGAAGATGGCGGGAGGGGGGTTGTTAGGGGGATTTGGGAGCGGGGCGATCAGAAACAACATTAGTCCATGCTTGTGTACACCTACTACTAAATACTACCTCGTGCCCTTTTAAACCACATTCTATTTATACAAATATCAAGTCATCATGGGAAGATCGCAATACATGTAAGTTTTACTGAATGTAATGGTTTAGTTACAATTTAATGTCTTGTTAATAAAGTGCCCAGTTGGTCAGTAACGTCATTATGAATTATTTCTGTTATGACACTTAGGGCTGCATGATATTGGAAAAAACTGACATTGCATTTTGCTTTTCTACAATACATACTGCAATATGAAAAGAAAAAAATCACTTGAATAGCTTTAATATGGAAATTATTTTTTGTAAATGGGTATATATATATATATATTTATTCAAGTAAATTTATATGCATATAATTTTCCTTCTTTCATAGAGGGTGCTGTTTTAAAGTAAAATTTATGGACATAATGTGTACATCCCTCTATCATTTTACCAGACTTGTCTTCTATGAAGTTAGTATTAATGTAATGTATGTGACTTCTGTATACGCACATCGCAATATTGGCGTTGACAATATATTGGGCAGACCTAACTGTGGCGGGAGGAGCAAACGACAGACACAGTGGGCGTGGCGTCAGGCCTCGGAGAGGCTTTTATTGAACAGAAATAATAAAATAAAAGTGTCCAAAGGGGATGAAGTGTCCAAAATAAACAGGGGATCTGGTGTCCTCGTCGTGCTGCGCGGGTTGTGAAGGAGGGGCAGTGTTCTGGAAGGAAGGGTCCAGGTAAGGGGCGGAGTCCGGCGGCCGCACGGGCTCCCCTCTCGGGTCCGGAGCGCGAGGGGGGTGGCGGCTTCTCCTAGCGGCTTCATTCTCCTTCGGCCACGGGCCCCTCCGGGGACTATACGGCCCGGCATCCTGGCCCGTCAGCCGTGTAATGGGTGCGGCACTTGCTCTCTCCACGCTCCCTTCCTGGACCCACGAGGACACCAGCGTGCATGCACGGGGAAGAGACCGGTCTCCAGAGGAGAGGCGCACTCGGCATATAACAGCGGCGGTGATGAGGCTCCATTCACTTCAGGTGTGCCTCATCACACGCCGCCAGACCTGGCTGTTTCAGCGCCCCTCCTCTCTCACACACCCACTCCCGTCGGGAGCCTGGTGAAGGGCGGCGATTAAGGGACGGGGAGATGCTGATAATTAGGGGGAGGCAGCCGACTCGTCACATTCCCCCCCCCAAGCGACATCCCCGTCATCCGGCCGCCGCCCACACAGGAGTGCTACCTTCCTCAACCAGGCTCCAGCGGTCGGAGTGGGCGGGGCAGGGATTCCTCTCCGGGCAACTCTCCCTCTCGCACCGCGCCGGAACCGGGACAGAGAAACCGGGTTTTAGTCGACAGCCTCAACCAACCACAGGGTAAATTATAATAAACGGAACATCACTTACCCATTAGGTGGCTGGGAGGCCGTCTCCGTCGTTCCTCCGTCCCAGTGCGGATTTCCATGAACTTTTGCGAGCGAGAGGGGATGACGTCATCGGTGTTGCCCAACTGCGCTGTCTAAGCTCCGCCTTGCCTGCATTCTCCACCACTGTGGCGGGAGGAGCAAACGACAGACACAGTGGGCGTGGCGTCAGGCCTCGGAGAGGCTTTTATTGAACAGAAATAATAAAATAAAAGTGTCCAAAAGGGATGAAGTGTCCAAAATAAACAGGGGATCTGGTGTCCTCGTCGTGCTGCGCGGGTTGTGAAGGAGGGGCAGTGTTCTGGAAGGAAGGGTCCAGGTAAGGGGCGGAGTCCGGCGGTCGCACGGGCTCCCCTCTCGGGTCCGGAGCGCGAGGGGCGGCGGCTTCTCCTAGCGGCTTCATCCTCCTTCGGCCCACGGCCCCTCCTGGGACTATACGGCCCGGCATCCTGGCCCGTCAGCCGTGTAACGGGTGCGGCACTTGCTCTCTCCACGCTCCCTTCCTGGACCCATGAGGACACCAGCGTGCATGCACGGGGAAGAGACCGGTCTCCAGAGGAGAGGTGCACTCGGCATATAACAGCGGCGGTGATGAGGCTCCATTCACTTCAGGTGTGCCTCATCACACGCCGCCAGACCTGGCTGTTTCAGCGCCCCTCCTCTCTCACACACCCACTCCCGTCGGGAGCCTGGTGAAGGGCGGCGATTAAGGGATGGGGAGATGCTGATAATTAGGGGGAGGCAGCCGACTCGTTACATAACTTATAAAAGTAAACTTGTAAAAATGCATACATGTACATTTATATTCATTTTTTTTTTTTTTATTAAAGGAATCAATCAAAGATTATCAAGCTAATCAAGGTCTTTAGAATTACTAGGGCTACAGGCAGGTGAGGTTTATTCAGGGTTGGAGCTAAACTCTGCAGGATATCGGCACTCCAGGACCAACGTCGTTGCCTACCTCTGGCCTACAGAAATTGAAACTGAAGTTATCAAACACTAAATTATAAATTAAATATGGATTAATCCTTAAAGCTTTAAAAGTTATTTATTTCCTCTTTATGATGTAACTACAGAAGAGTCAAGTTTTAAATAGGAAAATTATCGAAACTCCTTGGTCATTTTTGAGCCAGATGGTCTAATCCGATTCAATGATCTATGCTAAGCTAAGCTAAAAGTGCTAACGCCAGACCCGGAGATCAGCTAAATGGAATCAAAAACTGTAAGACTCAACTCTTTAACACTTTGGGGGTTGGAAAATGAGTCTATTTTCAAAAATAGTGGAGTGTTCCTTTAAAATATGAAAATTAAAATGACGGGTAATAATAAATTATGACTTTTTTTACGACCCTGTCCATCAAAATATTGGAAAATGTTAAAGTCTAACGCAACCTCTGATGTGTGTAAGAGACATCCTTGCAGTAACATCCTGTGGCAGTGGTATTGTGGATACCGTTGAAACAATGCACTGCATTTCACTTAAAGAAAGACAAGCCATGGTTCGTATCTTGGTGTCAAATCTAATTGAGCGCTTTGGAGAAAAGTAAGTACAAATTTAATTAATACATTTATTGAAAAAAATATGGTTTGAGATATTAAATGCGTTATTGTGTACATGTAGTATTGATAAAAATCTAAATATTAAACTGTTGTTTCTTTTAGTCCAAGTGCAGCAACAAAAGTCACCCTGGCTTCATCAGTAGTCGAACAACAATTTCCATGCCTTAAGGATTGCCCGGGTAAAGGCTATGTGAGTACAGTGTCTAGAAACAGTGTTGAGAAATACTGCTTTAGTGACATTCATGTAATCATGTAAATGCAGCCAGTGTTGTATTTTCTAATTCTGTTTTTGTATTTTTGTTTGTAACACAAGGAGGCATGGTTCAGTCCAGGTAGATTTCACAGACCTGCCACAGGCTTCCTTGAGGAGCGTCTTCAGAACGTGCGCAAAAGGATCCGAAGAGGAAGACAAAAACAATTACTTCAGAAAACCCAAGAGACAGCAACAATTTTACTTTGCCAGGTATGTGGGTATGTCTGTGTCTAATATATAAGTAAGGGTTTTTCATGGGTAAGAAATAGCCTTTGGTGGTTGCTTGCATGCACGGTCTTAGCAGTAGTGTTGTTCATCACTTAAACAGGCATGCGACTGGTAAATACAGGCACGTATGCGTTAGCTTGGAGGCTAGCCAAAGCCAACAAATGTCAATCATGTCATACACTACACCCCGTCGCTGCGGTCCGTGTCCGTCTTTCACCAGACCATGTTAACATGTTAAATTCACTGAACAAATGCACATGGTCCAAGTAAAATGAGCATGGTTTTGTTTTTAGACAATATGTGACCCTCTCTGTGAAAACCTGCCTAAAGTAATTTTGTGTGATTTGCTTTTTTCTACAAAAAAATCATCCTTCATATGGTAAAGAACATTCTGTAAAAATGTAACCTTTATATCTTTAATATTGACTGAGTATAGCCATGTCAAAGATTGAAATTATAGTGAAATTAATGGTATAAATCAAACTTTGATAATTAGATTTTTAGACTTTAGCCTGGATTTCAGAGAGGGTCACATATAGCCAACATGAATTACATTTTTAAAAGCCGTTTTAATGCTATTCCTTGATAAACTTTCCTATTGTTTTTGACAATATCTGGCGGTGTCACGAATCTGGTTGCCACTCACCACACTACAGCTGCACATCACCCATGGACTACAACTCCCATCATGCACTGCACTACGACTCACACATTCCCATCCACCATTACACCAATCACACAGCTGTCACCAATCACTCATTTGTCCTGATTGTCTTACCACTCCTGCACCTCATTCACACACACACATTTAAGCAGCACACTTCCATGCAAACACTGCGAAGTCTTGTTCTTGCCCCGGCTGACATTTCTGAGCGTTATTCATCCTGCTATTTGTTATCTCTGTGTTTGACCCCGGACTGCCCGACCTTGGAACTCTGAACCCGTGCCTGTGACCCCGACTTCTGCCTGGTATTGTTTACGTCTCTGCCCTGCCTCTGATATTCCTGTTTTTGCCCGCTGACCTTTGCCTGTTTGATTCTGTCTATTAAACATCTCACTGCACTTGGATCCACACGCCTTTGACCAGTCCTTACAGGCGGAAGATGAACAAACTTGTGGTCCGATATTGTCCATGCGGGAACTCTGGTTTTAACTAAGTTCCACATGTAAAACAAAGATTGCATTTGATACACGTGTACCGAACTGAAAGTCCTGTACCGAACCGGTTTAGTACGAATACATGTACTGTTGGACTCCTATTTGCCAACATTAATTCCTGCCTGTTTGTGATTTATGTTTCTTCTCACAACAGAGTGGCTCAAAAATAATATCTGGTCAGGTCGAGCAGTACATGAAAGAGACAGCGATCCAAATGGATTTGTGACAATGGATCCAAGACAATAATGGAAATAGTCAAAGAGTATCCACGTCTCCTCGATACTCCAGGCATGGTGGGTTTAAAAATAAAAGTATTGGCTCATTATTTTCCTTTTTGTTTTACAACTCATTTTATCATGTTTATCTTTTTGTTCTTTATAGATATCCCAGGATTTTTTTAATTTTGAATCCAGACTGTGCTTCCAAACTCAGAAAATCGGGCACCTATGTTTAGGGATAAGATTCTACAGTTTGCCAGCAAAGAGAAACAAGCTCTTGATCTACTTCACAACATAGAAATGATGTCAGCAGGTAATGGGTATTAAGCAAACAGTGTTAAAAATGAATATAGTCCAAAATGAATTACTTTACCATCAATCCCAAAAAGGGGATTTTACAAATGTCATATATGCAGATTTAATTGAACTTTGATTTAATTGTGGATGATATTTGTTACATTTTGATATTTTTTTTTATTTTAAAGAGAGACAGAGTGACATCGCTGTTCAAGTCCTGCCTGTAGTCCTTCTAACGTATGTGTACAAAATTGGAAGAAAAATGTTCAGACCAACTTTACTATAAACCAGGAAGGCCTTCATAGACATTCAGCCTGTAAGTTAACAGCCACTGCTAAAACTGTGATTTCATTATTTACAATATATTGTATGGACCCTTTTCACAGACTGCGATGACGTGTTTCCATAGTTATCAACATCTCAAATCTAGTAGAGTTTATTTAATTTTTATATTTTTTGAATACACATTTAAGACAATATGCTACATTAACTTGTCAGTAAATTACACGAAAACATGTACACTGCAGTGAGGATGTTTATAAAACAATGGCTAAGGAAATAACTGACTTAACATCTCTCTTTTCTGATTGCTGTAATCAATATTTCAATTTTTTTCCCTCTTTTGGAAAGTCGTGGAAACTCTATTTTCTTTTGTTATTAGAGCAAAAACACAAATTATATTTGCTGTCATCTCACATTCCCCCCCATTAAAGTTTTCAAAATTGACAACTTCCACGTCTGAGATTTTCGGTAATGTGAAAATATTGTACATATTTATTTAAACCTTAGTAAAATGTGATGGATACTTTTTTTAAAGTGGTAGTTGCTTAGACAGGAGGATGGGCAGAAATCTCTCAGCTTTCGTTAAGATTTGGAATGACAAAGGGGTGGGTAAAAGACAGATTTTCGATTTTAGGTCAACTAACTCTTGAAGGGTTAGTTCACCCCAAAATGAAAATTGTCCTTAATTACTCACCCTTATGTCGTTTCAAACCCGTAAGACCTTTGTTAATCTTTGGTACACAAATTTATATATTTTTGATGAAATCAGAGAGCGATTGCTGATATACGTTCTTGGGTTCTCTCCAAAATGGTAGAAGACGTAACTCAGAGGAGAAGAATGGTTGAGTAAATTATTTTTGTTTTCTTTGCACCCAAAAAAACAGTATTCTCGTTGTGTCTCAAAACTGAAGTTGAGCCACTGATGTCACATGGACTATTTTACAGATATATTTACTACTTTTATGGACCTGAGAACATTTCAGACACGTCGTTGTCTATGGAGGGTCAGATAGCTCTCAGATTTAATAAAAAACATCTTAATTTGTGTTCGAAGATGAACGAAGGTATTACATGTTTGGAAAGACATGAGGGTGACTCATTAATGACATAATTTTCCTTTTGGGGTGAGCTATCCCTTTAAGGCTGTTACACACTAAGTTGACATAAAAAAATAAGAATATCTGACATCAAAAAGGCAACTGTGGTGTTTCATTGAGTCATCTGCACCCGGGCCAGAAAGTTGCAGCATAGTGCCAAGGCCAGCGGCTAACTAATGCCAACACTGGCTGATGGTTGGCTTGGTATGGTCTTTAATGCTCCTAAAGGCATTTAAGGTATCCTAAATGTACCTCTAAAGATATTTAAGTTTTAAACGTTTGTGTTCTTAAATAAATTGAGAAGAATTGGCATGAATTCATTATCTCTTTTTTCAGATTGGGACCAATATGGCTGAGTATTTACGTTCAAAAGAGTCCATTGAATTCCCTTACATTCTCATGCTTGGAGACAACCAAACCTTCACCATTATAAAGGGAGCAGCATTCGAACAAAGTACATTGCTAGCTGCACTGGATGTTTGCTTTAAAGCAATCTACATATTTGACATCAACTACCTGAAGCAATGTTCCCTGGTGTGGCAGTTTCTTCAGACTGTGGTGTATGGACTTCCTGGGGAGGAGACACCAGCAGTAAGAGTTCTGTGAGCATTCATTTGTGCAGAATAACTAAGATTGTTTTGTTTTTATTATCACTGTGGCCTTACCACTTCCTTGGATCCTGTGTTCTTTAACTTATACAGGTAGTTGATATCAAAGATGTAGAATGCTTTCATATTTCCCTTATTTTCTTCAGTCAGTTTGATACACGTTTATTATTACTTCTAAATACATCTATGTTTCTTATACAACACTGCAATTAATGATTCTTACAGATGATTCGTATATCTCAGGATATATTGATGTTTATGTAAATTTTATGAAATGTTTTAATTTAACTTGTCAGTTTGATGATGTTTCATTATTACTTCTACATAGTTTTTTCTACTCTGCAATTGATGATTATTATATATCTCAGGATATTGATGTTTATGCACATGATTGTTTGTTATGAATCTTATGAAATGTTTTCATATTTAAAATTTGTATTGGGTAATTTTTCTGACTTGTCAGTTTGATGTTGTTTCATTATTACTTCTACATACTTTTTTCTACTCTGCAATTGATTGTTAATGAATAATCTTATATTTATCAAGATATTGATATTTATGAACATGATTGTTTGTGTAAATATTCTATTTCATATTTGTTCTTCTTAGTTAATCTTTCTGACTTCAGTCAGGTTGATGCCGTTTCACTATTCTACATACTTTTTTCTACTGCAATTACATTGTAATTGATGATTCATGTATATCTCAGGATATTTGTTAATGCACATGATTGTTTGTGTAAATGTTTTGAAAATTTGCATATTTCAAATGTGTATTTTCTTAGGTAATTTTTTTTGACCAGTCAGTTTGATGCATTTTATGGACTTTAGTCACAGTATTTCTGTCATAGAAATTGTCTTAATGCTGAGGTGGAGATGGGAAACATGTCTTAAAAATGTTGTCAAGAATAAAATTCCATATTTTGATTACTTAAGTTTGTATTGCTGTATATTCTTTATTTTATTAATTTGAATCACTGAAATATCAAGATAAAATGTCTGACCCATTTTTGGGTTAAATTCAACCCAGCATGCTGGATCAAACATATAACCCAAATTGTTGGGTTATAACAACCCAGCAGTTTTTAAAGTGCAACCTCTGTAATAACTCAGTGATCCTCTGAGAAAACTAATCCGTCCGAATGCAATGTCTGAAATTGCCAATGATTTTTTTTTTTCTCACAACACATTTCCTTGTGTGTTTTGGCCAACGTGAATTAACATAGACGCTCTTACCTCAAGCACATTTTATATATTTGCCTCCCGGCAAAGAAATAATAATAATACAAATAAAAAAAACATAATAAAATCAAGAGCCAGATCACGTTTAGATCACTGTTAAGACTGGCTATTGTAATACCAGCGTCAGGTAAAATTATTCTGCGTTAATTTCTGCACTCACTTACATGTTTTAAATTATACCTTATAAAATTAAACATGGGTTTACTAAAAATAAATAATGTAAAAGTAAAGTAACCACACATTAACATTTTGCTATACTAGCCATTTAGCTTCACCATGGTATTTGTGTGATTATGGTAATCAATCCGAATGACTATTACGCAATGCACGCATACAGATCGCGTGATCTCTGAAACGCCCAGATGTCCAAAACAGACCCTCCCACCTCTGTAATAAACATGGATATGTTAGTCCCACCCGAATGGACTATGATGTCACTTTGTAGGCGAAAACACGGAAGTGAGTTAGCATTTTAGCACTTCCGGTTCCATCGTCCCAGAGTCAGTGTTTTTTTTTATTGGATTTTGGTTAAATCCCTTAAATAAAGGTCTGTAGTTCACACAAGCTCAAGATACTTTCATGTTTTATTCTACAACATAAAACACACCAGTTACACTCCACTCGTGAATTTTTTTTTAAGCTGTTACATTTCTTAAAAAAGACCATTGCTAACAAGTGGCTAAATGGGACTGCAGGCACTGTCGGAGACATTCAACGCCATCACGCCGTACAGTTTATCAATTTATAGTATTTTCCAGTTGTAGTATAATTTGTAGTACAATTAATTTTAGAATAACCAATGAATAGTTTCTCGCATTTCACATTGTTGTTCGACTGTTTTTTTTTTTTGCTTTGCCCCGAAATGCGACACGTCTTCGGAGGGAAGATGCTCGTTTTATCGCTCACTGATGCGGAGACCCTGGTTCGCACCTTAAGGTAAACTCATAACCAGATTTGCATGAGATACATGAGAGCGTTTGTTGATCTATGCTCTTATTATAGGAGCTTTGTCAGGAATTTTGCTTTAGTTGCTGCATCACTTCATGCCTTGACCCAAAAAGCTGCTGTCTTTTAATTGGTCGAGTGAATGTAAGGAGGCTTTTTAGGTCACTGAAGCAGGCCCTCACTAGTCCCGTCTTTGTAGCTTACCCTGTGTTTATGGCAGAGGTGGGCACTTGAGTGAGTTACTCGGACTCGCATTAGATTTAAATTTTAAAAGACTTCAGACTCGACTCAACAAGAAGGGCTCATGAATATTTTAAACACAACTTGAGTCTAAACTTCCACAGTACACAGACTTCATATTAGGCCTGCTGGTAGAGTAGGAGATGCCTTGCATAAAATGTCCATTGTTTATTCCTGCTTATTTAAACTGACATTTCTATAGGTCTCAAAACTGGAAAAAAATCGTATAATGTCTTTAAATGAATGCAACTCCAAATTGCTTCAGTAAAATGTCTTTATATAAAGGGTGCACATAGTATGGGAGGTTTTAACTTATTAGAATGGATAACTCTACAGTTTTATAACTCTATGGCCCAGTTTCACAGACAGGGCTTTTATCCAAAATGCACAATAAAACAAACGAAAAAGTAGCCTAATTCAGGTGTTTAGAGTACTACTTTATTCTGTGGATGCACAAAATGCACAATAAAACAAACGAAAAAGTAGCCTAATTCAGGTATTTAGAGTACTATGTGTCTTTGTTTTTATGAATCCTGCTTTAACTCTGCTTTAACATAAACCACGAATTGAAAGTTTTTTTTAAAGAAAAATAGAAACAGAACGTCAAAGATAAAGGATACAAAAGCAGAAGTACAAAAATCTCGAAACAAGACATGTCATCTTGTTAAACGATGAAAAGCGCTCTGAAAACGCATTTTCTCAGTTTTTTCGTGAAATTACAGAAATAACAGTAATACTAGTTTTATCCTTAAAGCTTATTTATTATGAAAACCCACAATTGTTGTCTTTAGTTTATGTTGGATTTTTTATTTTCAACATTTTTCATCTATAAGCAAAACTGGCTTAAATCTCCTTTCTTGTTGAATTTAACTCTTTGATTCATCCCTTTAGGCTTATAAATAGCAACAACAAATGCCATTTTTTGATTATATGAATATTAGGATTATTCAAAGATATTTACCCTTGTAACTGTTTTTTCTTCTGTGTATATATTCTCATATTATGATTCTGTTACGGAAGTATCCCAGGACTCAGAGATGATAATAGAAGATATATTTATTTACCACACACAGCAGAATGAGCATGAGGAATCAGGTGAATAACTAGGACAATGACACTTTGATGTGGTAGTGATGATATGGCTTGTCTTACAGGAGATGGAAGCACACCAGTGCCGAGGTCCGGGGCGAGGAGGACTATGACACGATGAAGGGCGAAGACGAGGAGAACACTCTGGAGCAGACACAGGAGGTAGGTACAGGAGTTAACTCTTTCAGGCGATCACTTGGAATAATCACTTGCAATAGGTAGGAGTCCAACAAATATTGCCATCCTTGAAGAGCTTGTAGCAAAACTTGACTTAATTTTTTTTCCGTAAATTCTGTTTTATGGATTCTGTGTTTTATGGTTCAATGCAAATTTCAGCAAAGTTCCTTGATTATCACGCCGGAATGAGAGTATAGTTCCTAGCCATATCGGCCTAGAAAATCACAACTTTTCATTTTCCATCAGTCTTAGTACACGGTGTGACTACAGAAGAGTCAAGAGAATTTAAAGCAGTCATTTGCTGCCACCTACTGGTTAGGTTTCATAGTTAAAACTATCATTGCATTTCTTCCAACATTTCTTATTTGTATGTTTAAAAAATATTTAAAACATTTATTTTTTTAAATCAGTTATTTATGCATTTGAAATGTTTGCGTGTAAATGCATTTATGGCACCTCAGCTTCATCAAACAGTCTGTGTAAATACATCTAATGCTACTTCAGATGCAGCTTCTGTGTTTCCTGCAGTGGAAAGATAGAGTTTGTTGATACGGATTCCTGAACTCTACAGTTTCTTATTATTCTAACTGAATTAATTGAAACAATGTAAAAATATGATGTGAAAGATGACACATTTAATAAGGTTAGTGAAAAAAATGACAATTTAAGAGGGAAATTATATGTTTTGTTATATACATTGTAGAGCAAAATGATTGAGGAACAGCACATCTTTGGGGAGTTTTGGTTACTTTCATGTTCCAAGTCATAAATGCTCAAACAACTACGGGAACGTGGCACCTCTCTGTCTGGATATAAAGCCCCCCCCCCCCCCCCAGCGCACGCTTTTTCGTCGGAAGACAAAGGAGACCCACCCCCACATGTGTTTCTTTGATGCACAAACACTGTAATTTATTCCTTGGATTTTAAAACCGTGGACTCAAAGAAACAATATATATAAATATATATATATTAATGTTGTACTCTGCCTTTCATAGGCTTGGTGTGAATGTGAATTATTTAGGAAATGTGAAATGTTTTAATCTGTGCCTTAAACTGTGTAGTATATGTACTTTGTGTGCCAAATGTGGTGTTTAGATTCATAGAAACTGTCATGATTATTTTGAATCAATGGTACAACAGATTTGGTGATAATTATAAATGGGTAAACATGTGATAACACTTTACATAAGTATTAAAACGCTTATTGTTCGTCACATGGAATTGTCATTACGGTACGCCCCAAAGACATGGGCGGGGCTCCGCCACACAAGAACAATCTGATTGGTACAGCCGCCGGGGGCGTGCTGAAATCCGTCTGTTTAAAACTGATCACCAGTTCGAAATTCGCTCTCTTCCTCTTCTCGTCTCTCATCGCTCTTCAACGTGCTCGGAAGCTTCGGCTTCATCTGGTCGAGCTGGTCACCGCCTTAACATCGCAGGCCGAATTGACCATTGAAAATAATTCTTCAAAGCCGCAATAACAACTCCAGCAAGCCACTCAACATCTTCCGCGTTCCAACAGAGAAACCAAGACCGCCAATCACACGTGGGCTTCCCGGTGTCGTCATGCAGCAGCAACAAAGCCATCGGAGATTTCCGTGAAAACACGAAGGAACCACGTGCTCCGAAACTCAAGCATGGGAGGTTTCCGTGAAAACACGAAGGAACCACGTGCTCCGAAACAAAGCCTCGGAGGTTTCCAAACAACACGAGGAAACCACGTGGGACGGAAAGATCTTCGGCAAACTTTACATGAACGCAAGTAACCCAAACTAAGTTTTTATCCTAACTAAACTGGTGAATCAATCTGAATGCAGAAGAGAGGACAGTGTTCTCGGTTTGTGATCTTCCTTATGGCTTTAGTTGTGAAATAGCAGAGTGCTACCTTAACCCTTCTTCTAATGTTAACCGTAAAGCTCTGAATGTGTGTGTGTGTGTATGTTATGTGTTTGTTTATGTGTTTTTAGTAGGTTAGATCATGTACCTTAGAATAGCAGTTAGTAAATAAACCTTGTTTCATTTATAAAGAATTGTCTCTTGGGATGTGATTTTCAAGTATTTCAAATTTATTGCCATGATCGCGTTACCTCGCTCAAATGGTATAAAACCCTTTATTTTGTTTATTGTTGGCCACGAAAGCAAAATAAACTAAATTGATAAAGATATACTGATGTTAGTGATCGCTGGACGAACCGTTAATACAGTATAAATCATAAGTCAAAGATTAATATTACTTTAATCAAGCAATATTTTATATGTAAGCTAATAATTCCTCGGAGCTGAAATAATAGCTTCATAGATTTGTTACAACATCAACTCCTTTTCAGGTAATTGTAATTTCTACCTCTTTCCATTCACAGAGCACTTTATTCTTAGAGTAGTTTAAAGCCCTATTCGGACGGGATTCGTTTTACAGGGGGTTGTTAGAGAAATTTGTGTTTCACAGACGTACTTTGTGATTTTAATCCCGTCATAATCTGCCCCGTCTGTGTTTTTCTCACACAACCTCTGTAATAATTCCAGAGCAAATTATCTACTGCTTTTCAGCAAACTCAGAGATCCTCTGAGAAAACTAATCCGTCCGAATGCAATGTCTGTAATTGCCAGTGTTTCTTTTTTCTCACAAAATGTTTCCTTGTGTGTTTTGGCTAACGTGAATTACTATGTACTATGTTTACTAAAAATAAATAACTAAAGTAAAGTAACCACACATTATATGGCAAGCCGTTTTAACATTTAATCTATAAACTGCACTAGTGTCTAATTTAACATTACTAGTACTTATTTTTTAGATACTAGTATCTTTCCCATTAAGTACTAGTACTTATTCATTAACTACTAGTGCTTATTCATTAACTACCAGTGCTTATTCTTTAGGTACTAGTGTCTTTTGTAATGTTACTAGTACTTATTCATTAGATACTAATACTTATTCCAATAGTGACTAGTATTTAATTATACTCTTCTTGTGAAGACACAATAGAACTAGTTCTTATTTTTTTTGTTACTAGTAACTTTTTAGACCAGAGATATCCTGAACTTAATAGATACTAGTACTTTTTAAAATGGCATTTCTACCTAGTATGCTAATCGTATGTTGAATATTAATGTACCAGCAACATATAGGAGAGAGATTAGACAAGAAACGGAAACAAGGAGATGGATGCACTTTTTTTGTGGAAACCACATAGAAAAGAAACAGTCGTTTGCACACAAGCACATAGGAAACCTATTTTGTCAGTTTTGTAAACACTGTAATTTCGTAAACATAGTAGCCTAATGTGTTGGCCATCGAGTGACCTCTAGTGGCAGGATGGAGATAAGACACCAAATTTTATTATCTGTTATTTTCCTCTTTTTCCTCCAGTAAAAGCATTAAATATAAAATCAGGGCTATACGTTAATGTTTTTGCATGTAACGCTGGTACGACAGACACTGAATGTTTTTACATTAATGTTCGGTACAGGGCACACAAAATCTGAACCTTGTGGTTTTCAGACAAACATTTTCTTTATTTGGAAAAAAGGCCAAACATTATTAATAAAAAATATACAACAGGTTTGCTGTACTGGTAGGACTGCACGATTTTGTTAAATGTTTATTTTTATATACCAATTAAACTAATATTGATCATGGTTATTATTTCTAAATAAAAACATTAAGTGTGTTAAGTGTATGCCAGGTTAAAGAGATGGGTCTTTAATCTAGATTTAAACTGACAGAGTGTGTCTGCCTCCCGAACAGTGTTAGGTAGATTGTTCCAGAGTTTGGACACTAAATAGAAAAGGGATCTGCCACCCGCAGTTGATTTTGATATTCTAGGTATTATCAAATGGCCAGAGTTTTAAGAACGCAGTGGACTTGGAGGACTATAATGGTATAAGAGCTCGCTCAAGTACGGAGGTACGGAAGTACAATTTAGGGCTTTATAAGTAATTAACAAGATTTTAAAATCTATTCGATGTTTAATAGGGAGCCAGTGCAGTGTTGACATAACCGGACTAATGTGGTCATACTTCCTGGTTCTGGTAAGAACTCTAGCTGCTGCATTTTGGACCATCTGTAGTTTGTTTATTAAGCGTGCAGAACATCCACCCAATAAAGCATTACAATGATCTAACCTTGAGGTCATAAACGCATGAATTAACATTTCTGCATTTGACATTGAGAGCATAGGTCTCAGTTTAGATATATTTTTACGATGAAAAAATGCAGTTTTACAAATGCTAGAAACGTGGCTGTCAAAGGAGAGATTGCTATCAAATGGCACACCAAGGTTCCTGACTGAAGATGAAGAATCGAGAGAGCATCCATCAAATGTTAGACAGTGTTCTCGGTTATTAGTTGTGTGGTTTTTAGGTCCGATAATTAACACCTCTGTTTTTTCAGAATTTAGTAGTAAGAAATTACTTGTCATCCACTTTTTTATATCAACTATGCATTCCATAAGTTTCTCAATTTGGTGTGTTTCACCGGGCCGTAAATAAATATAAAGAGTATCATCAGCATAACAGTAAAAAAATATAGAGCTGTTCATCATCAGCATGAACAGCTAATCTCATATTTCCTGATGATATTTCCCTAGGGTAACATGTAAAGGGTGAAAAGTAAACATAGTACTGAGCCTTGAGGTACTCCATACTGCACTTGTGATCGATATGATACCTCTTCATTCACTGCTACGAATTGATGGCGGTCAGATGAGTATGATTTGAACCATGCTAATGCACTTCCACTAATCCCAACAAAGTTTTTAGGCTATTCAAAAGAATGTTGTGATCGATAGTGTCGAATGCAGTGCTAAGATCCAGTAGCACTAATAGAGAGATACAACCACGATCGGATGATAAGAGCAGGTCATTTGTCACTATAATGAGAGCAGTCTCAGTACTATGAGATGGTCTAAATCCTGACTTGAAGTCCTAACAGATACCATTTTTCTCTAAGAAGGAATATAATTGTGAGGATACTACCTTTTCTAGTATCTTTGCCAGAAAAGGGAGATCCGAGATCGGTCTGTAGTTAACTAGATCTTTGGGGTCAAGTTGTTGTTTTTTAATTAGAGGCTTACTAAAGGTTTTGAGGACATATCCTAGTGACAATGACAAATTAATAATAGCCAAAAGAGGATCTATGACTTCTGGAAGTAACTCTTTTAGTAGTTTAGATGGAATAGGGTCTAAAATACATGTTGTTGGTTTAGCTGATTTAACAAGTTTATACAATTCTTCCTCTCCTACAGAAGAAAATGAGTGGAGTTGTTCCTCAGAGGATCTATACTGCACTATTTGATGTGATACTGTAGCTGACGGCTGCATGGTTACAATTTGATCTCTAATAGCATCGATTTTGGAAGTAAAATAGTTCATAAAGTCATTACTTCTGTGCTATTTGGAAATGCCAACACCAGTTGATGTGCTATTTTTTGCTAATTTTGCCACTGTATTGAATAAATACCTGGGGTTATGTTTGTTTTCTTCTAAAAGAGACAAAAAAACCAGATCTAGCAGTTTTTAATGCTTTTCTTTATGATAGGGTACTTTCCTGCCAAGCATTACAAAATACCTCTAGTTTAGTTTTCCTCCAGCTGCGCTCTATTTTCCGGGCTGCTCTCTTTAGGGCACAAGTGTGGTCATTATACCATGGTGTTGGACTCTTTTCCTTTATCTTTCTTAAACGTAAAGGAGCAACCATATCTAAAGTGCTAGAAAAGAGAGAGTCCATAGTTTCTGTTACAATATCAAGTTTTTCTGCGCTGTTGGATATGCTGAGGAATTGAGATAAATCAGGAAGATTACTTACAATGCATTCTTTTGTGGTAGAAGTGATGGTTCTACCATATTTGTAAGAAGGAGTTGAATTTACAGCTTTAGCTATATGGATTTTACACAAGACTAGATAATGATCTGATATATCATCGCTTTGCTGCAGAACTTCAACCCCATTAACATCAATTCCATGTGACAGTATTAAATCTAAAGTATGAATGAATGAAGTATCGCTTTTTACTTATACTCTTTCCTACTACTTGTTTCACTTCTGTTTTAGTTTTTTATAACCAATTCTTACTATGTAAAAAGAAGTATACTTAGGCCTTTAGTGTTATGTTAGAATCATTATTATACTCAAACCTTTTCTTGATTTTATATTTTGACTTGTTTTTAGCGTTATTTTTTGTTTTCATTAAAATGTTTAGTTTTGAAATGTTGTTGTATGCATTTGTCATTTATATTAAAAAAATGTATCTCCTTAAATGTGTATATATAATATTTATAGTTTTAACTTTTAATTTTTGTTACTTTTTCTTATTTGCAAGTCGCTTTGGATAAAAGCGTCTGCTAAATGACTAAAAGTAAATAAAGTAAGTAAAGTAAAGAATGAATGATGCACTTATATGGTATGATTTCGACAATGAGTAGGTCCTGACACATGTTGTCTAGCCCAGATAGAGTTCAAAATGTCTATGAATGCTGCTCCTAATGCATCTTTTTCATTATCAATGTGGATATTAATATCACCCACAGTTAAGACTTTATCTGCAGCCAGCACTAACTCTGATAGAAAATCACCAAAGGTCTTTAATAAAGTCTGTATGGTGGCTTGTATACAGTAGCCAATACAAACGTCATGGGGGATTTATCATTAATACTTTTTTCTCTAGATAATGTTATATGAAGCACCATTACTTCAAAGGAGTTATACTTAAAGCCTGTCTTCTGTGAAATACTGAAAATATTGCTATAAATTGTAGCAACACCTCCCCCTTTGCCTTTTGGATGCGGCTCATTTTTATAACATTAATCTTGGGGGGTAGACTCGTTTAAAACAATGTATTCATCTGGTTTTAGCCAGGTTTCTGTCAAAGAGAGCACATCTAGTTTATTATCAGTGATCATATTTACAAAAAGTGCTTTCGTAGAAAGGGACCTGATATTCAATATCCAAGCTTTATCATTAGTTTCTCTCTGTTATATACATTTTTCATTTGTTGAACATCGATTAAGTTGTTACTCATAGACTGGTTTGGACGTTTTTTGCATTTTCTAGTTCGGGAAACAGACACAGTCTCTATAGTGTGATATCTAGGTGAAAGGGTCTATATGTGCTGAGAATTAACTGACTTCTGTGACGTGAGGCGGATAGCAGACGGTCGGTTTAGCCAGTCTGTCTGCTTCCTGACCTGGGCATCAGTTAGTCAAGTACGAACTCTAAGACTATGTGCCATATTTCTAGAGAGAAGAGCGGCACCACCTCAGGAGGGATGAAGACCATCTCTTTTCAACAGGTCGGGTCTGCCCCAAAAACTCGTCCAATTGTCTATAAAACCTATGTTATTCTGCGGGCACCACTTAGACATCCAGCCATTGAGTGACAACAGTCTGCTATGAATCTCATCACTCCGGTAAGCAGGGAGCGGGCCAGAGCATATTACAGTGTCTGACATCGTATATGCAAGTTCACACAGGTCTTTAACATTATTTTTAGTGATCTCCGACTGGCGAAGTCGAACATCATTAGTGCCGACGTGGAAAACAATCTTACTGAATTTACGTTTAGCATTAGCCAGCACTTTTAAATTTGCCAAGATGTCAAGCGCTCTGGCTCCCGGTAAACAATGGACTATGGTGGCTGATGTCTCTATTTTCACGTTCCGTACAATAGAATCGCCAATAACTAGAGCACTTTCATCGGGTTTCTCAGTGGGTGCATCACTGAGTGGGTAGAACCTGTTTAATGTTTTAATCGGAACGGAAGAGCGATGTTTTGACCCACGACTAGGCCACCTCACAGTCACCCAATTGCCCTGCTGCATGGGCTCTAATGCCGGAACCGAACAATATACAGGACTCCCTGAGCTAGTCGCATCCAAAGCCGTATCTACAGCCCTCACATTCTTACTATCCTCAACTAAAGTTTGGATGCGTGTCTCTAGTTCTAAAATCTTCTGTCAGCCTAACTTCAGAAGCCATTACTCACTGTGATTGATGAATGATACCGACTTAACTTACCACTTACCACTGTTGTTTGATGTGAAAAAATGGAGTGAGGGAGAAATGAAACTGAGCGGAAAACAAAAGAAAGCTAACCGGTTAACAAATGCTAACGCGATGCACTCGCAGTTTTAGATGAAAAGCGAACAATCAAATCAAATAAGTCATATTAGTTTGATAGATAATATCAGCGATATGGTGGGAATTAAGTTATATTTTACTACTTAAACAAGAGAGGGTGAAGGTAAGATAGATATTCAAACAGAGAAGTGAAGCTATACGGAGCTACAACCGCAAACCTCTCAGAGACACGGACAAACTGGAAGTAGGTGTGTCCAAGTGACACAGCTGTGGCAATTCTGCAGCTGACCACCATGTCCCTCATTGCTGTAGTCAGACTGGAATCTGATCATGGATGAGAAGGGGACATTGAGGCTGCCTTTGCCTGAGTGTATGGAGAGGATTAGGAAGACCATGCTAACGCCCCCTGAACCACACAACCTTGAAGCAAGAGCACTGTAAAAAATTATTTACACAACTTAGTCATGTCATCTTGTTGCATTGACCCAGTTAAGTTTAGCTAACATTAGGTGTTAAGTTCACTCAACGTATATGTAGTTGTTGAAATAACTTGCAGTAAATTAACCCAACGTACTGTATAAATGAATGAGCATTTAATATTTTTAGTTCAGTCAACTGAAAAACATTGGTTTAACTTAATTTTTCATGTTTTCACAACCATGAACCAAGTCTAATTGACATAAAATAGTAATTTTTCCTCAACATAACAACTATTTGAGTTTACTGGACTTCATTGCTTTGACAAGAAGTTCTGGATATCTCTCTGGAACCAGATTTTTTATTAAATCAACAACTGCAAAATTGAAACTTTCAGCATTTATTTTTTTAAACGGATACACTGCATCCAAAAGCAGACAAAGAATTCATAATATAAATATATATAAAAACACTACACAAGAAAAACCTTCACATATACACAGCTCACACAAACATGTGCAAACTTCTCTATGCACAGACCCATCTTAGAGCCAAAATAGTACAAATAACTCCTTGTCATTATCAGATATTTTCATTGCAGGAAAAAGTACACTTGAAAAATTCACAATAAGCTGTGTTAAAACACTTCACATTAAACTGTTCAAAAACTGTCTTCAATTCCCAATTGTAGAAACATGACAAGGAAAGAGGAAGCAGTACAAGGTAACAACAAAACAGTTAGTTTGAAAATTTAAAGAATACCAATGTTTCACTTAAAACAATGAGATATAAAACAACAATGCTCTTACACTTTAAACCAGTTAATCGATTAAACAGTAGCAAGGAGGAAAAAAAAATTTTTTTGGTTTGTTTTGTCTTATCGCAGCCACTTGCTCTTGAAAGAGTGAACTCTTGCGGTGCAAGAGTCTGACCTGACTCCAATAAACAGGCGCTGTATTACTTCAAATGTGAATTTTAATTCCTTTGGGTAGTCGAGGTTTAATGCGTACACCAGGCCCATCAGGTTCAGAAAAGCATTAGGTACACCACTCAGGTGATGCATAATCACTTCTTCCTCGATCATTACGGCAACGTAGAATGCTGGGAGAGGGTCCATCACATTTTCCACAACCACTAGGATTCCAATCACCACACCCTTGATCACATCATCCTTCACAGTCACTGGGCTTTATAGAATGTAACAAAACAAGGTACTATTACTTAAAAGCAATTACACAAATAGACCCCTGCTAAGAGATCTAATGTTCAATTTTCCATTGTGTTGCCTTGTTTCAGCTTACCTCGCATATCTTCATGAATTTTGAAGTAGTCTCTCGCATGTACCACGGCAGGCCCAGCAATGCTGCTGTCCTCATCCTTCGGTTTGTTGTCTGTAAAATATAGGATGGTTAAAGTACAGCTTTATTCATCAATCATTTGTTTTTCATTATTCATTTATCCTTTCTCCCCCTCCCTCTGTCTTTAATGCTTTTTAGAAAAAATAAAAACACAAACATTAATTTCAAATTTGCACATTTACAGTGGAATACTTTTGTTGTGAATAAATCACCAGGGATGTGGTGCAGCAAAAGTGGTGTTACCTTTTTGTTCAGTACCAAAATAAGATTTAATAATGGATTCAAGCTCATGCACTTAAATCAGGGGTGTCTAATCCTGCTCTTGGAGGGCCAATTATGTATTGCAGACTTTAACTCCAACCTTGTTCAACACACCTGTCTGGAAATTTGTTGTGATCCTGAACACCTTGATCAGCTAGTTTAGGTGATTAATTGGGGTTGAAGCTAAACTCTGCAGGATCTTGCCTCCCCAGGAGCAAGATTGGGCACCCCTGCCTTAAATTCATTGGGTTGTAACAACACTTTAAAGGATTTAAAAGAATAGGTTACCAAAGATGATAATTGTCATTTACATTTACGACATTATACAACAACAACAAACCTCATTAGTTCTTGTGTCATGACATTTGATCAAAAGACTTGCAAGAACCAATGAGGTTTGATATTTATGTAGCTAATACAATCAAAAAAATGTGTAAACCAAGACTGAAATGTTTATGCTTTCATCATACAAAGAGATTCTATGATTTCAGAAGACTTGGAATATGACATACAAATCGTATAGGTTACTTTTTAGACACTTACTCTGAAGTCATTGTATGAAAAGATGTCACTATCACAAGTTTTATAATCCATAGAAGAAAAAAGGTCATAGGGGTTTGGGCAAACATGAAAGTGAGTTCTTGCTCTGTATTTGGATGACCAATGTTTGTATCTGAATAAAAGTCTAAAATAAATCTTATGGATTTCTTTATACACTTTCTGAGCTGGAATATTTTGATTGAGTGGATTAGAAGAGAATGAAAACAAATTATAAGAGATTAAAACTATCTTCATCTGTGATTAACAAAAGTATTTTGTGTTTGGAACAACATAAGGATGAGCAAATGACACGTTTATTTTTTGGATGAACTTCTTTAACTGTATTAATAAAACCCTATAAAATGTAAACATATTAAAAGGTCATGAAAGAATAAACTACATTTTCTGACATTTTAACATCTTATAAACAGCTGAAAAGTTTTGCCAGCTGAAATCCAGAAACTCCTTAATGAAGGTGGACACATGAGGGTTAAGGCCAGAGTTCTTTCTTTGCACCATCTTCCCACTTCTTTTGCTGACTTGGAACTTTGAGGAGCACTTGCTATTGTCTGGGTTTATCCTCACAATGACCCGTTACATAAAATAAATAATTAGATCATTTGATGTGTTAAAGACAAAAAGTAAAGAAAATGTCACTATTTACTCACTCTCAAGACTCAAGAATATTATCTCTTTAAATTGTTTATCTAGCCAGTCAACCAAAGTATTTACTGTCAAGTGCATAAAAGTAATCCATATAATTTCAGAGGTTTAAAGGGTTAGTTCACCCAAAAATTTAAATAAGCCCATTATTCACTCACCCGTTGTTAACTCTCAGACCTCGGCATAACCTCTTCACTTTGTGACTGGATTCAAGATTTCCTCACCGCCAGACCACAAGTGGTGAAAGTCAACCAGTTCACCTCCAACTCCATCACCCTGAACGTAGGAGCCCCACAGGGCTGTGTCCTGAGTCCCCTGCTCTACTCTCTATACACCCACGACTGCGTGTCCTCTCACAGCTCCACTTCTATCATTAAATTTGCTGATGATACTGTGGTTCTGGGCCTCATTAACAACAATGATGAGGCCGCATACTTGGATGAGGTAGAGAGACTCACATCATGGTGCCAGGACAACTGTCTCTCTCTGAACGTGAGCAAAACTAAAGAGCTGATCGTGGACTTTAGGAAGAGACAGCAGCGGCCCTACACTCCTCTTATGATCAGTGGGACCCCTGTGGAGAGGGTGAGTAGCTTCAAGTACCTCGGTGTAAACATATCCGAGGACCTGACATGGACTACACACATTCAGACTCAGGTTAAGAAAGCCAGGCAAAGACTGTACCATCTGCGACAGCTGAGGAAATTCAGGGTCTCACCAGCAATCCTGAAAACTTTCTATTCAGGGGCCATAGAAAGTGTACTGACTCAGTGCATCTCAGTGTGGTATGGTAATTCCTCAAACCAGGACTGCAAAGCTCTACAGAGAGTCATGCGCTTAGCTGAGCGCATCTCAGGGTCTGCTCTCCCCTCTCTGCAGGACATCTACCTCAAACACTGCAAAAGCAGAGCTGCACAAATCCTCAAAGACTCAAACCACCCCGGTAACCATCTTTTCATTTTACTGCCATCTGGCAAGTGCTTCAGGAGCATGATGGCAAAAACTGAGAGACTGAGGAGGAGCTTCTTCCCTCAGGCCATCAGGCTCCTTAACACAAACTCAGTTTCATAATCATTTACAAGACTCATTATTAACTGTAAAACATTCATATTCTCATCATCCATATTGCTGCTATGTGTACATACCCGGTACAACCCGTTTGCACATCCCTCTCGTTCATATTACTATTTATTAAGTCCCAGTATACTGTTTTTGCACATCTTATTTGTTTTGCACTTTTTATTCTATTGCACATTTTACTTTTATTTAATTTTTATTCTTTTGCACTTTCCACTGAGCGGACCTGATTTGATTTACATTTCACTTCTGATTATACCCTGTATAATTTATTATGTGACGAATAAAGAAACCTTGAACATTGAACCCCTGGGCATCTTAGGACTTCCTTCTTTCAGAAGAATCCAATCGGAGTTATATTAAAAATATCCTGGCACTTCCAAGCTTTAGAATGGCATCGGTGGGTGTTTCTCTTCAGCAGTCCAAAACTGGATGTACTTTATTGGACTGTTGAAGAGAAGCTTGGAAGTGCCAGGATTTTTTTTTAATATAACTCCGATTGGATTCGTCTGAAAGAAGGAAGTCATATACATCTAGGATGCCTGGAGGGTGAGTAAATAATGGGCTAATTTTCATTTTAGGGGTAACTATCCCTTTAAGACACCTAATTGGTAAATCTTATGGATTACTACTTTGTCTTTATACACATTCTGAACTGGAATATTTTGGTTAAGTGGACTAGCAGAGGATGAACAAAAATGATTAGAGAATAAAAATATTAGCGGAGCGTTTGCTTTGGCCGTGAGCGCCTGAGCGGAGCACACGCCCACAAAGCGGAGTATTGAGCTGAGCGTCACACGCTACGCTTCGCTCACAAGCTCTGGTTGCAGCCATTAAAAAGTTCAGTTTTGGTTCTTAATGGCAAAGTGGTTATATTTGTTTTGTTTCTTTATTAAATTAATTTAGAAACATGATTGGAACATTTTATGTTTATTAAATTCAAGTTATATATTTTTTTTAAATACCAAGCGACCAGCACCAGACAGTGAGTTCAGCATATGTTTGATCAGTTTAGCCATCTCAAATAAACACGATTTGAGACATAAACACGATTTGAGAAAAAAATTATTTAAGATAAATGTGTGATAATATCAAATCGTTTGTGCTAAAAGTGGAAGCTGAAGCGCGCTTTGAAGGACATGGAGAAGCTTGCGAGATCACTTGCTGATGTTAATATACACCATAATTTTCCTCATAAAGGTAAGAGTATACATCAAATAGTTTTATTTGTGTGCTCTCACAATATCAACAAAATGTTTAGATTTTTTAAATAAAGAAAACAAACAGGGTGTCTTGTTCTTGAGCAGGAACTACTTGCAAATAATTGCCTTTCTGACATGATAAATATATTTATCGAATGCTATAAAATACTTTACAACTACATAATTCAATAAAAAAATGAAAAACTCTTTCATTAGGCTATGTAATCCATAAAGATGCATTTCTCCCCAAAGGCGCGTCCAGTGAGGAGATATGGGGAGTCAGAATCGTCAAACTTAATACTATTTTTTTTTTTGGGGCCGCTGTGCCAAGTGTTTGCATTCAGTACAAATACCCTACAGCGGCATTTTAGTGTCACACTGAAAAATTTCTAAATAATATTAATGTCAAACTAATTTAATAAAGTAAAAATTACGATAACAACATTTTATTATATTGCGTGAAATTAATCTGAAAATTACACTACGCAAAAAAAAAAGTCTGTGGCATCCAACCTGTTGTTCTTAACACAAAAATCAGCAATAACATGTAGGTGTATAGATATTTTTTAAACTCTAATTGATCGATTTCATGAGACATTCATCTGAATTGTTCATAAATTGTTCAGATTTTTTTTTTCAATATGCATTCAAATATTTATTCACGTTTATATAATGATGCAAAGTGGTCATGCAGTCTCATGAAATCGATCAATTAGAGTTTAAAAAATATCTATACACCTACATGTTATTGCTGATTTTTGTGTTAAGAACAACAGGTTGGATGCCACAGACTTTTTTTTTTGCGTAGTGTAATTTTCAGATTAATTTCACGCAATATAATACTTTTGTTATCTAACTTTATTAAATTAGTTTGACATTAATATTATTTAGAAATTTTTCAGTGTGACACTAAAATGCCGCTGTAGGGTATTTGTACTGAATGCATTAAAGAGGAAAATATAATTGATTCCAATGTAGCTTGAACTGAGGCGAATGTAGTATACCTTACTACAAATAAAAGAGCGCAAAACACATTTATTGTTTCTATTCGATCTCAAAATTTACAGAAAGATAAGACTTTGTGTTATAATAAAAAAAAACACACAAAGCTTATTGCGATTATTGGGGGGTGCGCATGCAATGAATGGATTTGAAAACGTTAAATATAATTTTCCAAGCATTTATACCGTAATTAAAACAGCTTGTGAATAGTCACGTAACGGTATATACGTCATCAAAATCAACACATTAAGCGAGTTAGAGCCCATATCATTTGGGAGGGCCCGTACAATTTTTTTTGCATATGGTCCCGGGGCTGACTTGCTACGCCACTGCGCGTGACACTTACTTTGTCTGGAGTTGACGTTCGTGCACGAAGCATTGGTATTGTGGACTTTAACGATTTTTTCCAGGACATTTCCTCAGACAATTAAACTTAACCACAGTGTCCTTGGCTCAGATGGAGGAAGCTTATGGAGACTCCTATGCAGGGCCGTCGCTAGTGAGGTGAAAGTTGGTGACGATTATAGGGGCCCACGGCTGAAACACACATACATAAAATAAAAAAATAGGTTTAGTTTGTCCAAAAAGCCGATTGCTAAGTTTGGCCCCATCAGATGACAGCTACGTCACAGCGTGCGTCACAGCCCTTGCGCCAGATTCAAATAAACAAATTTTCTTTTTTTTCCAGACACCAGATCTATTTTTTTTATATCTTTTTACTAGTGGGTGCAGGACATAAATGATAGTTAATTTACGTAAGTGAGTATAGCAAAATAAAGTAAACTGTGCCATATTTTACCCAAAGAGTTTTCTTACAGTGGACCAGTAAAATTGAAACAAAAATTGGGACCAAAGATTATTCACACTTTGACCTGACTATGTTTTGAATGTAAGGACACCTCGTCATCTCATTTTGTGTGCCAAGCTGCCTGTCGCACACCTAAAATTCGAATGCAGCGGTTTGCATTCGAATGTGGATTTTAATTTAAATGCAATGAATATTCGAAAATCTTTTTTTTTTGACAGCCCTACACCACAGTATTATCAACGCACCACGTACACCTCCATAACAATGTGTATGATACAATACTCATCAAATAATAATGCACTCACCTGTCACTTGTAAAAAAAGTCCATGGGTCTGTCATTCCATGTCCCTTTACTCGGATTGAAAAGTAAACACAACAACAAAATAACTTGTGCTCGGTGCTTGAAATGGCGCATAAAATATTTGCTAGCCTTTGTTACCGAATGCAGTTTGGGTGTAGGTCTTCCTCAAATATTCTCTTTTGTCTGCAAAAGTGTGCCTTGAAAAAGGCGTTTTTAAATGAGTGGCAACAAGATCTGATGTAAGCGCAGAAGACTGCGTCTGTCATTTCCTTTTACTGAATTTCACTTTCGTGCCTTGGAAATCCTTGACTAAAGGGGCGATCTAACGCTGAGGGTAGCACTGGACATGTAACGTAGCTAGATGTTGAGATGTAAACTCAAACTCGGTCTAATAACATTTACAAGTCTCAATTTAATAAACTGTAAAATATTCACTACTCTCCATCATCCGTATTGCTGCTATGTGTATATACCCGGTACAACCTGTTTGCACATTCCTCTTGCACATCCCTGCTTATATTATTATTTAATAATTCCACAGTATACTGCATTGCACATTTTATTTTATTGCACATTTTACTCTTTATTTTTTCTTCTTATTTTGATTTTTTACCTATATTTATATATATATATATATATACTCTTGTGTTGTGTTACATATTTTGCACTGTCCATTGAGCGGACCTGACCTGACTTACATTTCACTACTGATTATGTCCTGTATAATTGAGTATGTGACGAATAAACAAACCTTGAGGGCGGGCTGTCATTGAACAGCTCTCTACAGTTAAAAAAAGAACCTCCATAATGAAGGCATTTTCAATAGTAATTATAATAATAATAGCCATGCTTACATTTGTAGAGAATGTTGTAAATTTATTTCTCTATTGAACGCTGTCATGTCACGTGAGAAAACAACGAACGACTCGAAAGACTCAAGATACATTAAGTAATAAATTCTCTTTTCGGCTCAGACTGCATAGTTTACGTTTATAGGGCTATCACATGATGAATGAACGACTCCAAAAGTCTGAAGACTCTAAACAGATTAACTAATTCCAATACAAAACCTATAGAATGTGGAGCATTCTTCACGACTCACATTAAAGATAGCTTCAAAATGAACGAATTGTTCAAGAGCGACCAATCACTACTCACGAACCAAATAACAGATTTGTTAACATAAAACTAATATGAAATAGAAAACTTCACCACCACAAGCTTCGACAAAACAAGGGCAAAAATGGACCAGAAACCGCAAACTCAACAAGAGGATGACTCGATATCTGGCTTCTTACATAATGTCTCTCCTATAAAAACCATCGCTATTTCAATGCCACTTTGCAAGTATCACGAGATGAGTACCACAACACTGTGGTTTTTGCGATTGAAAAACATGACACCTTAAATACAGCAGCAACAAACAAAACTCTGATTAAAATGAAAAATTCCAGGAAACCAATCAGTAAGTTTAAACTACACCTAACTAATATATTTGATTAATGACTTAAAATACGACAATATTGTATTTTTTTGTGTCTTGAATGGGCAGTATACCTGACCGAATTTAAAACAGGCCTATGAATGCCTTAGCCTATTACTAACAATTACACTATGCAGACTTACCATCTACAACGAAATGACCTAAACAAATTCAGACATACAAAATATAGTTTTAATTCATGAAACGAAATATATTGATTTACTTTAGTTTTACTTTCAAAACAGCTCTTCAACTACTTTTCACATCTCAAACAAAAATAAACACCCGAACAATAGTACTAAAACAAATACATCAGTAACAAAACAATCATAATTATTTAAAATTATTATTATTAAATTTCTGTTCTAATTGATCAGCCCATTCAATACAAAAGAACGTATAAACAATTCATGTAATAATTGTATATATTACATCTTATAAAAATTAACCAGATTTATGCATGTATATGTAAGTTCATATATCTATCATCTCTAACCAGTCTGCCCATTCTCCTCTGACATCAACAAGGCATTTTCGTCCACAAAACTGTCGCTCACTGGATATTTTCTCTTTTTCGGACCATTCTCTGTAAACCCTAGAGATGGTTGTTCGTGAAAATCCAAGTAGATCAGCAGTTTTGGAAATCCTCAGACCAGCCCATCTGGCACCAACAACCATTACACATTCAAAGTTCCTTAAATCCCCTTCCTTCCCCCTTCTGTTGCTCGGTTTGAACTTCAACAAGTCGTCTTCACCGCATCTAGATGCCTAAATCCATTGAGTTGCTGCCATGTGATTGGCTGATTAGCAAAATGTGTTACCAAGCTATTGAACAGGTGTACCTAATAAAGTGGCCGGTGAGTGAATATCATGATCATGTTTAGTATACAAAAGGCCAAAACAAACTGAGTGTTATTTACTAAAATGTGAGGGGTGTACTCACTTCTGTGAGATACTATATATATATATATATATATATATGAGGCTGATAAATATGAGGCTGACAGCTTTTGTATCAATTTATTCCAATAAATCATGCCTATATACTACAGCCTTTAAAGACAAAGAAGACTTTGATGTGCAAGGAGGTAAACAGACCATCATTGAAGTGACCGAACTTCCATTCCCTTACAAGCCTCCCAAAGACATTACTACGCTTATCATAGCACAAATAAAGTCCATGACGTCCAGGCACTTAGTAAGTACAATCATAACATTTGTTCATATCATGACCCCTTTAAATACAAAAAAACTGTCCACTTACATATTTCTTTATCTCCGACATTTCTCTACAAAAATATCAGCTGTTAGTTTATTATAAAATATAAAACGTTATCACAACAATCAATAATATTCTTATTTTCAAAACCTATTGATAAAAAACATACTTATTATGTTTATGTACATACCACCACATACTGTACAATTGTGTTTAAATATTTTATTTATTTATACCTTAAATTTCATAAATCTTAAATTTATAATTCATTTTTCATCAAATACCTAAGACAATACAAAAATAACTTACTGTTAGCAATTATGATAACCATCAAGCTTACTAACTAATTTACAGTAATTGCTGTAAAAATATAATATATATATATTCAAAAAATAATACATAATAAATCTCCCGATTAATTTACTTATCCAAATGTTCTTTCTCTTTATTTGCTAAAACACTATTAAACTCAGAACATGAAAGTGGACTTTAATTCAGACATTATTTTATTCATTACAGATCACCAAACTGGAAGCATCTGTCCACATAATGGACATTTCAACCACTACTGTCACAATCCGTGAAAACGACTGTGAGCAGAAGAACGGCTGCCTAGCAAACACAACTGGAACAATCACACTTTCCTTGTGGGACTCTCAAATAGACCAGGTGGAAGTAGGCAAACATTACACCTTCATAAATCTGTCTACAACAAAGTTTTATGACAAAACTACACACACAAGTCTATCACAACTCTACACAAAAAGATAACAACCTGTACTACAGATGAAATACACCTCTACTGACTCTAAATACAGTAACAACAGACATCACAGGTGCTTCTATAAACATAAAAAAACAGTGTCCGAAGTGCCACACACCCCAGCAAACATTGTCGCCGAAGGACAAATTCCACATTTCGAAAAGGCACCAGTTATATCACAAAATGCAATGGATTTCTAACAATTCTGGACAAAGATAAAGAAATAAATATCTCTCTTGATCAGTAATTCACTACTGTCTAAATTTGTGAACAAACAAAACGATGTGAACAACCAAGACGTAGAAGACTTCTTCATGACATATGGTCTAATCACAATCACATATACTGAACACAACCAAATAATAGACCTTCAAACAGAAACTGCAAATGCAAACACACCCACAACACAATGATACTGATTATGAACTCACCGGTGTATTAGTAGAAGTTCATGAAGATTACTTAAAAACACAGAACAACAAATCTGACATTTCAGCCTCTGAACAATCAATTCCCCTGTCGCCACAAGAGTCTACTCATGATCACATAAAAAAACACAATTCAGTCTATAAACATACACACACTAAGTTGTATAATACATCTGCGATGCTAACATACACCCATTTCTAATGGATGAAGCCTTGGCCTGGAAGAGAGGTTGTCAGGTGGTCTCCAACCTTCTCTGGGTGTTTCAACACTTAACCACAACACCCTCCAGTTGGCGGGTCAGCAGTGACTGGCCAAGTCACTGCCTCTCTCCTCCAGGCTTCTAGCTTGTGCCAGAGCCAACAGGAGGCTCTCTCGGATGCTTCTCCCAGCCTACGAACGGCTGCTTTCCTCAAGTGGCCACTCAATCCAACCTTCGTCAATAAATTCCACACAGATTGACTTGGGAATCCTTGAAATCCGCCTTCCACCGTCATCAGACATGTTGTCCACCCCTTGTCCCGGCAGCATTGGACAAGTTGCTGGTATTTGCCTTTTTTCCTCTCTGCAGCTTCCTCACAGCCCTCCTCCCACGGTACCGTCAACTCCACCAGGATGATCTTCTTTCCCCTGGAGACCACATAATGATGTCGGGCCTTAGAGTTGTTGACAGTAACGCCTCGGGGAAGTGGAGTTTCCTCCCGAGGTCAACCTCCATTTCCCATCCCTGGACGACAGGTCTTTGTCCCTCTTTCACAAAGGCGATGGTGCTCATCAGTGGTCTTGCTTTGGCTGGTTGTTTCTTCCTCCTTTCCTGCTCCAGGATGTCTGCGAGCACTGCCAACACTGTCATGGCACCACCTGTATCTCCCCTGTGTCAATGCGATCTTACACCCTGACAGAATATATGCCATTGTTCCTTTCCCGCCACACAACCTGCACAGTGGGTCCTCCCTCCTCCCCCACCAGTGTTGCCAGATTGGGCGGGTTGCCGCCCAATTGGGCTTCTTTTGATCGGCTTGGACCGGAGAATAACGCATTGGACGGGTAGACCAAATTTGGGCTGCTTTTAAAAAACTAAAAGCCGCCCAATCAGCTGCTTTTTTCTTCGCTTTTATCTTAGTCATGTTATCTTAATATGCTCGAGCTAAAAGTATCACAGCAAAATAATGTGTAGTGCAGTCATCAACTCATTTTTCCTTAACGCAACCCTTTTGGTTCATTTTAACAGAGACTTGTCAATCTTTTATGTTGGTGAGATTTGATGACTCGTGAGTGATTGGGTTTTGGCGCTGTAAAGGGCAAAATTTAAATGTGCAGCTATATATTTACTCATTCATTTTATTTTATAGACTTCAACAAGCTAAGTGATTGTTATGGCAAAGTGGCTTAAATATAAGTTACCCGATAAAGAATCTAAGAGTAACTCAAATCTCACAACGTGGATTAAATGAATAGAAGACTTCTAAATGTAATTGTAACTGAAATAAGAGAACAGTTGAATGATTTAATAAAAATCAAAACTGAATATGGGACTATACAATGACTATACAATGGCTATACTTGGCAATGCTGTCCTGCATCAGAACATCTTTTAAACCGTCCAAACTCTTGTATACTTGGCATTGGCAGCTGCTGGACTTGAACAGTTCTGACTGCTAAGTTCTGCATTATGTTCTAAAATGTTTACTTCATGAAATACGTGTTGTCTGAAGATAAAGCACAAGAGAAAGGTAAGCGCATTGTTGTTAATTGTTATTGTTATTATTATTTTATTTTTGCTGTCAGATTATCATACAGTATGTATCAATGAATAACACGTTTGGCTGTTGTGGGTGTGAATTAACATTGCTTTCTGATCACTTTATTGTGCACTTTTTTTGCACAAAAATTTGCTTTTTCTTACTGTGGACATTGAAAATTATGCATGTGTTCCCCGGGGGTTATCAGTTAATTTCTTGATTGCCATTTTGAAAAGGTTCCTGGTCATTTTAAGCATATTTTCTTACTGTCTTTAACGCATTTGCCCTGTTTTGATCCATGTTCCTGTGAAATTTATTTATCTTTATTACCTTTTTTCATCATTATTTTATTTTGAGGAGATAAAAGTGGTCCTTATCAACCTTGATTGACATGGTAATAAAATCATATCACATTATTTTGGCAGTTAAAATTTTGGGCTGGTTTTTGTTGAAGTGGGCGGGTTTTGGTGAGCTTTTGGGCTGGAAATCGTCAACCCGATCTGGCAACACTGTCCCCCACCTGTGCAAATTGACTGGGGTTGGCAAGGTTTCATACACTGCTCGGAGTAGAAAGGATTTACGGAAGGGCTCCAGCCGCCACAGTTCACTTCATGTGATTGTTCTCTTGGGGAGGTTCCACCTCGTCCAGGCACCTTGAGTTTAGAGCTCGATGGATTTTGCTCTTCTTCCTCAAGGTTTCATACTTCATACATTAAAGTGTACTATTAAAAATATGAAATTTAGTGTACTTTAATTTCTTTCAAATCATAACCCATTATTCTATAACCAAAATGTTACACAATCAACACAATTCAAAATTACTCAATTAGACTTCCGGGAGGCGCCATGTGAGAGCAAGACGTGTGCGAAGGCAGCTCCGTAATTTTCCATCAATATGTGAAGCAAACTTAACATCAACATTTAATTTTCACGTCATTAAGTTCAGAATACCCACTCAAGATGCCAAACAAACCGAAAAAAAATCTTGAACAAGCGACCGAACCTCCAAGAGATATTCAAGACGACTGTGGCGGCGAGGCCAGCATCGTGGCTAACAAGGCAGTGCTAGAGGGGATAGCTGCTCTTCAATCCAATTTTCAGTTATTCAAGTCGGAGATAGTTGAGGTTATTGTCAAGAGACTAGACCAGTTCTCGACCTCCATAAAAGCAGAATTAACTGCTCTCAAAAAAGAGACTGATGTCACTATCTCGGCCATGAAAAGCACGATGGACGACCAAGCTAAAACAATGGCCGAGCTCGAACGTAGCGCAACATTTACTTCGGATACGGTCTCCCAGCTACAAAAAGATGTTGAAAAGCTAACAAGCAGTGTCTCACAGCTCACTGAGAAATGTACAGACCTGGAAAGTCGCAGTAGAAGGCAAAATCTGCGCATTCTAAACATTAAAGAGGGCGAGGAGACTGGGCGCAAGACCACGGACTTTATTGCACACCTGCTAAAGAACGTGCTCTCTTTGGAAACCTTACCTTTGATCGACCGCGCTCACAGATCTTTGAGGAAACGTGCTGACAACACGCCATATCCCCGGGCCTTCATTGTTAAGATGCACTACTTTCACGATTGGCAGGACATCATCCGAAAAGCGGCTCAGCTCAAGTCCATCATTTACAACGGAGAGAGACTTCTGATATTCCCTGACCTCCCAGCTGCAATACTGAAACAGCGTGCCTGTTTTAACAAAGCTAAAGACCTACTTCGAGATCGTACAGGGGTCCGTTTCGGATTTCTGTACCCAGCGAAGTTACGGGTTTCACACAACGGAAAGGAAATGTACTTCACAGATCCGGTACAGGCGATCGCAGAGCAGAGCAGCACTTCGGTGAAGGGAACGTGTCGACATCATAATCTCCTTTTGGAACTTTATAAACAGGTTACCAGACTGGGTTGAAACTCTGATCTAGCAACTTTTTATTTTATTTTTTTTATTTATTTTTTTCGCTCGACGTGATTCGTATTATATACATGTTATATGCTTCGCAGCTCAAATTAGTAAAGACTGAGTTGCCTATGCGTGCAGACGGACATACATAACACAAATAGGAACTGTTCACTGAGCTCCTGCTAGTCAGCTAACATCAGGTGGGCTATATTGTTTTTTACAGTCAAGCGTACTGTTTCTGGGTAAAATTCTGATTTGATGTTCAAGCAAGCCTGTGTTTTCAGAAAATTTGGAGGAACTCCTGATTTGACTCTAAGCTTATATGTACTCTACATATTTCCCCAATAAAAAAAAAATAATAATTACTCAATTAAAACAAATCAAACTGTGCAATACTCCAACCAACTTGAAATATAATAGGCGGTATCTTTGTCCATGTTCCCATAATAGTGTATATGAGCTATGAACATGGGCTAATCTGGAAAAAAAACTATTAAAACGGAATACTTATCGGATGAAATTAAAACAAGTCAATCAAAAAAAAATGCAATAGGGGTCATAAGCATGATGCCCTGAACAAGCCTCATAAGTTTTGAACAAGCTCCACCTAGTGGTAAAATAAAATAAAATCTAATGCTTATAAATTGACATAGAGTCAAATTATGGACAATGTTGGCACCTCCTTCCACTGCTTAATCATTACCAAATCCAACAATACCAAACATACCAGATTTAACCTTATAGTTTGTGAAACATTACAATTCATGTTCTCGCACTTGTTTGATCTCAACAACACGAACCGCATTTTTTCAGTTTTTAATTCAATACAATAAAGCGCGATTTATTCGCGTCATTCGCGTCTGGTGTGAACGCACCTTAAGTCTTCTACCTACTGGTCAATGCACTTGCCTGATACATGAAACAGGCTTTTCAACTTAAGCAGCACAGAGCCTATATATATTTTTTTTTTCAATAAAATCGGGCAACATTTCACTTACTGCCCTCAATGCTTTCTTCTTCATCTTCTTCTTCACCTTCTTCCTTATGCTGCTAGAATGGCCAAAGGCAGAATCTAAACTTGAATGCAGAACTTGAGGTTTAAAGTCAGTGACACAATGAGGCATATGCTTTCTGCTTTTGTGGGCAACAAATGTGCCCACAAAAGCACTCGAATTGCACTTAAGTCACATAAATAAAGACTTGGGACTTGACTTGGACTCGTGAACAGCTGACTCGAGACTTGACTTGGACTCGTGAGACTCGCAAGTCATTTGGTATAGGAGTTTATATGAATGTATAAAGAAGTTTAAGTCTCAAAAGAAGTTTAAATGGTATTTTATTTTCATCTAGTCTCTGTATAATGCATATTAATCCCCCTGGGGTCGAAGCCAGCACCGGTGCGGGCTGTTTTGGATTTCCTTTATGAACGCGAAAATAACTAAAAATACTCAGTTTTGATCGTACAAATAAGAAAAGGTATCATTTGAAACTGCAAAGGGTCTACTTTTATTTATGTATAGTCATAATAACAACGAAACAATTTACTTTTCTAAAATTAATAAAATAAACAGGGTGTGTTCCCTCTATATAAAGGATGTTTTATTTACAAAGTTCGGGAGGAGCACGTCAGATACTTAGCCTAATCAAACACAAGTTAATTGATGGTAAAATGCCAAAATCTAATATTATATTTAGTTAAAAAAAAGTTAAACTTACCACCTCTCACCTTCTTCACATGTGCTTCACAAAATGGCTCTGGCTGGAAAGCGTATTTGCATGTCAAGTGCAGGCTATGACGGTGGCGCAGTGTTGTGATATATACAGTATATATATAAATATCATTCTGAAATGTAAAAATAAATAAATGAGGCTCAATTATCTATTAACAAATGTTCGTGTTTATTTTAGCACTTACATCAGTGAACACTCAGCCTGCAAAACACTAAAATAAATATAAAATAAATAATACAGTTAACCCTCTAAGCGCCGAAGTCGCAAAATTGCGACAAGGCGTCATGCTTCATTAAATAGGCTGTAGTTTCTAATATGGTGTAATGTCACATTTTTATTCCCTGCCACTAGATGGCAGACATGTGGTACTTCAATTCTAGACCAACAGTGTTCATAGAAAATAGTAGAGCAAGTGAGCTATCGTGTCATTGATGCGGAAGCAGTTCAGTTCATAGCGTGTGAGTAAATTGTGAGAGAAAATCGCCAAATTATTAATAAAAAGTTGTACTGTGAGGATGTGTTGCAAACGTTATTAGCCGAATCTGACTCTGAAGGGGAATATTTGTGGTTTGGAAATGGCGATTGGCCGTCTAATGCTCGCGCTTCTCCCGGTACATCTCTGCTGCGCAATGGTGCCGCCGGGCATGGCGAGAGTGTTCACAAAGCACAAACAAGTGGTCTTTTTTTTTTTGTGCTGTTTTAGTAGAATGTGTGTTGTTTTAATTTTGTGTTTTAATGAGTGTTTTCTTGCATGTACAGCACTTTGGTCTGCAGGTGCAGTTGTAAAGTGCTCTATAAATAAAGTGAAATGAAATTAATGAAATTTCAGCCCTTTGCCCAACGGGGATGGGGGTGGCAGGGGTGGACGTGGTCTTAGTGTCCATAGGAGAGGCTCAGTGTTGCTGATGATCGCCCCAGATTGCACCTTTTTTTCCGATCGTGTAGATCGGGCAGACAGTACAGGTGCAGTCAGTGTTGGGTAACGGTAGGTCTGTGTGCTGTGCCATGCAATAAGAGATACCATACTCTCAAGAACTATAAACGGTCACCTAGACACCTGATTGGGCAAATAGCTGGTCAACTGATCAAAAAAATAGGCACATGTATTTTACTATGGCACAGTAATATAGTAATAATTTACTACTTTCTCCTGTTTTACTGTTATTTCCTCTTTTCCTGATCATTTGTAATGAGGATAAAAAGACTAATAAGATAAAGAGATAGATAGATAAAAACATGCTAATAAGTTCAAACAACCATTCAATATCTATTATTTACTGAATATTATTGATGAACTGATCAAAAAGTAGGCTACTGTTCACATGCGTTTTACTACTATATAGTATAGTAATGTAGTAATAATTTTGTACTTTCTACTGTTTTATTGTTGGTTTCCTCTTTTCTGATCGTTTGTAATGACGATAAAAAGAATAAAAAGAAACAAACATGCAAATAAGTTCAAACGTCAATTCAATATCTACTATTTCCTGAATATTATGAAATTCGAGAGGGCCGCCCCATGATGACGTCATAATATGCAAATTAGATGAGTATATTTACACCCCACATAAACTTTTGGTCATGCCCAACATTTTTCTAATTTACAGTAGATCTCTATCTTTAAGCCCTTCAAGATCAAATGTCAAAATCCAGCATTTTTCCAAAAAATCCCTGGCGCCTAAAGGGTTAAATAGGAAAGTAACCTTAAATAAGAAAGTTAAATACACCCTGTGACCTGGTCTACCTCACGCGAGCAGCACGGCGAGAACCCATTATAATCCGTGATGCTGTCTACACCAGATGCGCGATATAACATGACAAATCCCTCACAGTAAACTGCCTCGTCCTATTTATGATGTACTGACACAAAGTTAAAATGTCCTGTGGATAGACTCAACCTGTTGTGTTGCGATGCGGTGTCCGGTTTAGACACGGTTCACTGCTCCGCCACCAAGCAAGAGGGCACGTTAACTCATTGTCTTCTGCACGCGCTCTCTGTGGAATAGAAATTGCCATACACGGAAATGCCGTGTATGGCATTTGAGGTAATTTGTGAATTAGCATAGATTTATAGTCTAAATAAAACAATTTGCAACTGTTACTATTATTACACTTGTTTGCAAAACTTTGTATTATGCTTGTTATTTATAGAGTGTGTGACGTCACGTGCGCTACCACCGGTGGCAATACACAACCGCGGTGGCAACCAACCAACGCCAGTGACGCGGTTTTCACGGCCACCATCACAGCCCTAATCAAGTTGCTCAGTGTAACAGGGCCGACAAGACGAGAGCTCTGCGGATCCATGTGCAAGCTTTTATTGATAGACATGGTCAAGAACACAGGCAGGGTCGAACAAATGGCAAACAGGTATATAGAGGGCAAGGCAGATGAGTACTCAAGTAAACGGAGCGTGGTCTACGATCGGCGAACAATATCCAGAGGGCAAGGCAGAGAGATAATCCAGGTAACAAGCAGAAGGTCAGGAACCAGAAAACAAGGCAACACGAAAAGACTAGACTTAGACTAAAATAAGAAACGGAAACTAGGAATGGCTCCGTAAAGCAACTAACACTGTTAGTGAAAAACGCAGAACAATACAGGAGACTGAACACAAAAACAAACACGGAAAAGCTTGGTAAGTAGCTAACATTTGGAGAATGCTAAACGCTAAACAATACTCGGCAATGACAGATAGGAAGTCCAAGGCTTATATAGAGTGTGTGATCAGTGCAATCAGCTGTGTGTGTCGTCAGTGCAATGGATGATGGGAATTGTAGTCTGAGGTGGAGTGCAACAGTTAGTGTAGTGCATGTGGTGAGCGAGTGACCTCTGGTGGTGAGATAAATGAAGCCCATGAACCGGATTCGTGACACTCAGAGTCAAATACTTAACATTTTATGCTAGATTTACTTCATTTTAACGTAATTATAATAGTAGTTGACATGATTTATGTTTTTTCATTGTACACTTAAGTTCACCTTGTAACTTTTATTTTTGCATTACACGCACTATATATGTTAAGTAGACTATGAAACGTTATGCATACTATGTTTTATGTGTTTAATATGTTTACTTTAATAAGTAATGGTTGTTCAGACAACAAATAATTTTTTTTCAGTGTGGGCAGCGCATTGACATGTAGCGCTTTTGCACTTCGGGCATCCCATGTTCGAGTCCTGGCTCGCAGACCTTTACCAATCTCACCCACCCCTCTTCCTTCTCCTACTTCGCTTCAAATACAACACACCACTAACTCCCAAAGAGTATGCCACTGTTAATGATGCTATTACATCTGGTATGTGCATGCTTAAAAAAAACTCATTAGGAGAAATTATTAGGAACACTGAATACACCTATTGGTGAGATGTTTCACTCATATCAAATTTTTCTAGAAAAAAAGTAGAAACTATCAAATAAAAGCTCTATTCCTTGAAAACATTGTCTCTAACTTTGGAACAGCCTTTTTGATAATCTAATATCTCCATAACATTTACCCTGCCAAAAATGTTCTGAAGAAAATATTTGGATTTGATCAATTACATTATCTTGTTCGGAGGATATAATGAAAGTACCTCTCTAAACAGCCTGTGCCGTTTCACTTAATTTATTTTACAGAACACAAAATCAGTTCATTTGAGTCCTAAGTTATTTTCTTCCAGAAAATATACAAATTATTATTATTATTTTTGTAAATCATAGTTTTAAAGCCTTGTTCGCTGATAATATTTTACTCTTGTCTTTCAGACACTTTTTTGGGAGAAATCCGGAAAAGGGGACCAAGGCTGAGGGGAACAGTCACATAAAAAAAATGGGAAAATCGTGCAGAAGACCACAACCTTCAATCCCAAAGTGTCAAATCTTTTAAAAAGACTTGCAGACTTTGTCTTTTTTATAATACACAAATAAATAATGTGGTTTTGATTAGCATGTAATTTAACAGCTATATGCTGCTAAATTACAGTTGTATGACGTAGCTAACAAAAACAGTATCATGCTGTTTATTTCTAAAACAGGAGTGCACCATAGTTTTTACAGTATGATGCTGGCAACCACAGCTGCCAGTATATTACCAATTTTTATAGGGCATTTTTCTTACAGTGAATTTGCTTTATTGGATAAAAAATCACCTCTGTTTGGAATCTTTTCCCCAATTTGTGTTCTCTCATCCTGGTGGCACAAAGTAATTACGATATTCAAAACTCCCTAACCATCTAATTTTCACCAACAGGTTATCCTGGTATGGACTGGTATGGGCAGCGCTTCACATTTCGCTACCTGTCATCATAATGTCTTGTCAAATAAAAGGCAAAAACACATTTCCAAACATTAATTTTGCCATTAATTACAATTTACAATGAATGGAACAAATGAATATACATTTCTCACTAACATGTTTGGAAATTACATTAATTACATATTCAATGTAAACTGATAATTTAAAATAAATATGAACTTCCTACTGACACACTACAGCCAAATGTTGAAAAAAAATGATTTTTTTTTGCTGTAGAAAATTCTAGTGTTATAATAATTTTTACCACCACTGTAAATCTTAAAAAAAAATATATATATATATGTATAAAATGCAATATACCAGTAACTCCCAAAGAGTTTGCCAGAGTTACACATGCTATTCCATCTGGTATATGTATGCTTTTCAAAAATAATATTCATTAGGAAAAATCATTAGGAACAGTTCCCGTTCCTGAACCTGAATACAACTATTGGTGAGATGTGTTTCACTGTATAAAAAAGTAAACCAAAAAAATAAATAATTTTTCTTCAGAACACTGTCTCTAACATTGGAACAGCCTTTTTGGCAATCAATTGAAAAATATATGGTCCATGCAGCAAAGGTTTTTCCTTACAAAAAAGTAAAAGAAATATATTTTAAATTACTCCATATAAAATTTTCTTAAGAAAATGCTCCTTTTGTCAGAATGACACAAACTCATCTTCATTTGTTTTGGTCATGTGTAACACACTCACTGCTTATTACCTAATGAGGGGGAAATAATACAGTTATGAATACACAGGGATGCTTCTGCTGCTTCATCAGTGTCTGTGTAATGCCTGTAAACAGTTCAAACATTTTCTTTAAATTTTAGAGTAATCAGTCAGTTCAATTTGAGAAATGTAACAACAATTCCATCAATCAAATTTTTGCATAGGAAAAAGAGATTATTTCTATACAGCTGCACCAAAATAAAACTTGCAATTGTCCTTATTGCCTGAAAAATAAACACGCAAATAAACAGTAATACACACATAAATATATATCACGATTAGTTTTTCATATATTCATAACTCATAGCACATTTACATAAGTTACAGATATATTTGTTTTAATTTAAAATAAAGATATATTTAACTTGACCCATAATAAATATATTATTTAGGAGAAACACATACATTCAGTTATTAGCTTTACCATGCTATTTCCAAGACCGCATGGTCTCCATCCTTAGCATGACTAGTATGATATTGGCTAAACTATGAACAAACTTTCAAACTCGGTTCCACAGCCGATCCTCCCTATACGCAGAATACGCAAGCTGCGTAGGGCCCTCGAAACACCAGGGGGCCCCCTTGCTCCCAAATATGTTTTAATTTTAGTTTAGTTTTGGAGTTTGGCCAGAGGTTATGAAAACATGAATGATTATTTATTTTATTGTGGTGCGCTGTCACCCTCTCTACGTAAAAATCAGTCAAATCATGTAACGTGAATATCATACAGTCCCTTACTCGAGAAAAAAAGTTGAGCGAAGTTGAAAGTTGAGCCGCGGAAGAGATGATAATGCACGGCCCCATGTTGCAAGGATCTGTACACAATTCCTGGAAGCTGAAAACATCCCAGTTCTTTCATGGCCAGCATACTCACCGGACATGTCACCCATTGACCATGTTTGGGATGCTCTGGATCGGCGTATACGACAGCATGTTCCAGTTCCTGCCAATATCCAGCAACTTCACACAGCCTGTGGCATTGAAGAGGAGTGGACCAATATTACACAATCAACAACCTGATCAACTCTATGCCAAGGTGATGTGTTGCACTGCATGAGGCAAATGGTGGTCACACCAGATACTGACTGGTTTTTGGACCCCCCCCCCCCACAATACAGTAAAACTGCACATTTTAGAGTGGCCTTTTTATTGTGGCCAGCCTAAGGCACACCTGTGCAATAATCATGCTGTCGAATCAGTATCTTGATATGCCACAACTGTGATGTGGATGAATTATCTCAGCAAAGGAGAAGTGCTCACTAACACAGATTTAGACATATTTGTAAACAATATTTGAGAGAAATAGGCCTTTTGTGTACATAGAAAAAGTCTTAGATCTTTGAGTTCAGCTCATGAAAAATGGGGGAAAAAACTAAAGTGTTGCTTTTATAATTTTGTTCAATAATATATATATATATATATATATATATATATATATATTTGAAAGGGACTTAGGCTTGTTTGAAGTGAGCCAGAGCCGTTGATAATGTTCATACTATCTATTCCAAACAGTATGTGAGATTAGAATAAGTGTGTCCCAAAGCATAGTATGTTGAAAATAGTATGTGTAAGATTTAATTTCCGCATAAATGAATACAAGGCCACATAAATGAATGGTGACGTTTTAAGCTCACTGAATACATGCTGCTGGCTAGGTTGAACATTATTTGTTTAAAATGCTGTTTTATATACACATTGCTCCTGGCTATATGTGGAGGAGGGGATTTAGTCTATGCTTTCTTTGTCTGAAATGCTATGTTTTCTATACCTTATTTGGTCATTTGGTGAACCCCCTGGACATATGAGATCTTCCAGATCTTCTGGTACCATATATAAAGACATGTGGTTTCTATAATAAATGAGTTCAAAAGCCACTCAAAAAATTACTCGGAATTACCTGTTATATTTACGAATGTTTAATGAATGATGCCCATTATGTGTATAAAGTTCACAAATGAAAACAACCTCTTTCAAAAGAAAAAAAAGTGTCCATGAAATAAAAGGTCAAAATATATTTACAATAAATTAGATTTTTGATTGTAAACTTGACAAAGAGAACATTACTTGACTTTTTTATTTTGACCCTCTTAAAAATCACTAAATAATTTGTACAGTGTTGGAAGAGCTCCTAAACCATCAATCAAAAAAAAAAAAAAAATCAGCTGTCTTAACTTTTGATGTACCAGCAAAAACCTGAACATCTCAAAAGCCGTAAATGTTCCCAAACACCAGCCAGCATCAAGATGATCAAGCCTCTGGAGACTTTATACAGAAACTGAGTGAATCTATGTTAATAAATGCATATGAACCTCATTTAAATGAACACAATCAACATTTCTGAAACAATTAAATATTTCTAGTGTCTTCCTGCAATGAGATGAAGTTCCTTACCGCATAAATACATGGCTACACAACACAGATGAGCAGTGCAACACAGTCCACTAGTTTGTTGGCATTTAATGATGGCAAATCTGTCAAAAACTGAATGAAAAAAAATACAAGTAAATTTGGAAAAGCGATTACAAACCATAAAGCAATTATAACGTAAGGTCCATCCTTTGGCCCAGCAACATGGTGTAATAATAATAATGTGTGTAGGTCTTTTACGTGTGCTTCTGAAAAGTTCACTTAAATTATTATGATTTAGTTTCAATTTGATTTGATTAGACAGTATTTGTAATTAAGAACTGATCACAGATATTGATTATGTATTAGTGTAGATATTTGATTATTCTGAATATCCTATACTTTCAATTATTCATCCATCAGGGACCCAATGTCACAATTGAGTCTCACGCTGGCCGTACGTGGATTTCATATTAACACAAACTCGCCAGTCTGATTTTAATCAGAAGCTGTAGGTTGACCAATACCTTTAAGTCTGCTGCCTACTCCTTGCTCTTGACAAAAAGTGTAGTTTACTTACTCTTTTCCCATACAACTTGCTAAATCAGTGATAGACAGAAATCCATTCATCCAGTGTGACCTACCCTGGCCATAAATTTGAGGTAACATCAGCCTCCACATGATCGACTAGCCATAATTACTTCTGGAGAGTTCAGAATCAATCAAATACAAAATTGTATTTGTCCAGTAAGAATGTATCATGCCAACAACATAATTAAAAAATTAGAAGCCAATTGACCCTTCGCAAAAACCCACCCTCCTTAATTACTGTTGCTATGTCCGACAAGCCATGGTGTTCTTTTATAAACAAAGTCTCAGCTTTCAAATTTTGTAATTTTAAAGAAGTTTGGACAATAAATACCATTTTGTGGCTCTTTAATGTGCCATGACAGATTGCTGTAGAGCCTCAGTTTAAGTGGTACTTGAACTGGCCGTCTTTTAATATTTATTTAAAGCACAAAATAAACATGAATCAACATCAGAATATCAACAGCGGAAAGACATCAATACACACATTTTTTCAAGTTTAAGTCCACTGAAGTTGATCTATACTCTCCCGTCTGATTTGTTTGTTGGCGGAATGAAGGATTTAGTGTTATGATTGGTCAGATCGTCTGTAAATCAAGCTCTTTGCGAAGGGTCAGTTCAGAAAGGATAATGCAATGTTTATGGATTTCATGTAGTGTCTATAGTTAATTTTCACCTCCAAATCTTCAGGAAAATCTTCTGCTGACTGCAGACATAGTGCTGTGTGTCATCTTTACTCAAGAGAGACAACCGCTCATATCCAAGAATGAAGACCTGACCAATGAGAGAGAGAGCAGCTAATATTCAAGAACACAAATATGACCAATGAGAGAGACCAGCTAGGAAATTAACTTCAAATAATTTGTGGAAAGGTTTCTTTAGTCTATGTAGCTATTTGCTATCCTCCTATCTCTTTCACATCAGAGCGGTCACTTTAACTCACCCGCTTTAACTTAACCTCTTAAGACCCTGCGGCCTCATCTGAGGACATTATATTTTAGTGAATTTCTCTGAGACTATACATGCCACAGTTTTGAGTCTGGATGTCCTGTACATAGCACATTCAGGGCTTTTCAGAGATACCAAGTGATTGGATTTTCACCATGACCACTCCCTCTCCTTGGTCTTCAAACATTTCTGAAATTAATTTAATGACACTTTTATGGAAATATGATAATATTTTGTAATTATCATTTAAATCTGTCTAAAATTAATTGTGTCATGAATCAACATCTCAGGAAAATATGATGGAGTTTCAAATCAAAATATGACTTTCTGTTACGAAATAGGACGTTGATTTCATACATGTCCTTATATGAGGACACCGGGACTAAAATCATGTTTATTACGCATTTTGGGAGACATAACAAATTAATATGGAAATAAATTATATTTCAATATTCTATATTATTATGTCAATCTTATCAGTTATTACTCCCATAATTACACTTCTTTTTTCATTACATGTTGCCCCAAAAACACATTGATATGCAAAATCTTAAACTAAAAATTAATAGTTTTTGCTTATGCATATTCATGTCACGGGTCATGGCTCTGTGTTCATTCTGGCTGTATCCGAAATCGCCCCCTATACCCTCATTCACTATTCCCTACATTAATTCACTCATACAGTTCAGTTGAAGGAGTGAATGAAAACGAGTGAGTGAATTCTGACACTGAGTGCACTGAAGGACTGCCGCTTTTGCATAGTTTGCTTGCTGTTTTATAATAATTTTGAAATGGACAGCTCCAGTAGTAAGATTACTAAAACGGAAATTATGTATAAACCCTAATAGTCAATTTACAAATAATTTGAACCTGTGTTGTATTACGCCATGGACGAGCACTTCTAAAATCAATGAATGGATGATTCAGCTGCGGGCGCCATCTTCTGGCAAGACGCGGGAAATCATTCGGCGCGCGACTCTCACAGTGCATTATGGGGATTCTCTAGCCATCGAGTGTACATCTGTTGTACACTTGTTTTTGTGGTGCATTGTGGGATTGAATGAGGGCACTCGAGAACATCCACTAAGGTTTCGAACACCACTTAAAATGGCTATTTGAGGGCATAGTGGGCCATTTCGGATACAGCCTCTGCCTATGTGTTGTCTCTGTGCTAATTGCTTGTCAGCATTGCCCAGCAACCCCGGTGCTGATGAGCTAATCAGAGCAGCTGCACCTGATATTCATCTCGGCGCCTATATCTGCCGCTCTGTTTGGTGTTGCTGTTGTCAGTTTGTTGTTGCTCATGCCTTGTCCTCGTCTGTGTCTAGCGTTGTTTGCTGTTCCTGTTTCTCTTGCTGCCTTATGAGGACCTTATCGCCGAAATTGGAATTGAAGTCAATCGCCTTTCCTGTGCTAGCCAAGGTGTCAAAAATTATTCTCTGTATCCCAGCCACAAGCGCATCAAGTGAGTGCACATTCAGCTCTGCTGACCGGGTGCTGAAGTCTAGGCGATATAGATCATTCATGTCTTTTTTTATTGACTTTTTTAAGAAATTGAGTCTGAGGTCCTCTACCGAGGACATCGTATAACATGAATGAAATATAAATTTTAGTTATTATTGTAAATGCAAACAATTTTAAAAAATATTTTTTTCCTAAAAAATTTTAAGTTATTATTGTAAATGCTCTAAACAATTTAAAGACATGAAAAAATATTTTTTTTTCCTAAAACTTTTTTAAGAGGTTAATATTATCTGTATGAAACAGCTGATTTTGCTGCTTGATATTGCAAACTGATATTTCTTAACATATTATTTTAATGTACTGATGTAATCATAAACAACCTGCACAATTTTGTCACAATTCTTATTATATTCTATATTGAACATTCACAGAAAATAGCTTACTCCCACATTGAGAAAATAAGGTGGATACAGCAGACTATTTAAAAGCATAATGGAGTTTGGTTGTGATTTCAGTAACATTCAGTGTACACATACATACATACATACATACATACATATTAGCAGTTAAATGTGAGATGCTCAGAGGAAATGTGTCCATTATTTATACTATAAATGTGTAATTGTTTAATTTGCCATGGATTTTTGTTAAAAAAATGTTTGGGGGTACTACAGTCTTGACTGGTATGACTGACAGTGATGTGGAGGGCAGATGGAAATGGGTTGATTGCAGTTTTAGAAGTCAGGTGTGTTTAATTAGGGAGACATACAAAATGTGCAAAATAGGTCTCCAGATATGTTTCATTTGGCCAGAAATACTTGAGTGAGATTCTAATCTTCAGATATTATTTGTACATTATTCAGTTATACATCACCAGTCATTGTGAATCACTCCAGTGCTTATAAGAAGTTTGAATAAAATTGTTAAAAAAAGGCTGTGGAATTATTATTAATTCATCCCTGGTTTGGTTTGTAAGCATTTTTCAAAGGTATAAAGTATGTGAGACGTGATAGTTGCAATGGAAACATCATGAGATTAAACATCTCATCTTAAAAACCATTTAATTTGCAATTATAGAACTCTAAATTAAGTGCCTACTGGAAATATAACAGACCTTGGCCTGTGTACTGTAATGATCATACTCTGAAGATTTTGTCATTACATACTATGATACCATACTACAATACAATGGGGTGTAGAAAGTGTCTATCAATTTACACTCAGTTCAAAGAACTGAGTGTAAATAATAGTAACACATACTTTCATAATTTGCACTTACTGTACAGTAAATGGTAACTAATGTTTACAGCTAGCCTTTAAAACTGGGGTGTTACAGAGAAATGCACATGCAGAAATAATTTACATTTATATACAAAGCTAAATGTTGCCATTGCAGTAATAAAATAATCAACCTGACTAGATGACAGAGAGGAAAAAAACGGTAGAAGAAAAGGATGGAGAACAGATCAGTGTAGTTCTCCTTAGCCGCCTATGGTTTTGGTTAAAATATAACAATTACCTCAGAAGCCTGTCATAACAGGAAACCCTGAGACAACCTATTGCATTGCCTTACATATACTAGCATACACATAAGATAATATTTCACAATTCAGTTTCAAAAGACCTTTCACAATTTACTTTCATACAACACCAAAACATGCCTGGCATTCAGTTACTTAATCATAAGGGAACAAATTATGTAGGTATCAGTAAATGGCAATTAATAGACAGTGTTTCCAAAATTAAACACATGAGCTGTTAGTTTTGAAAGATGTGACTAGTGTACAGAACTGTGTTTAGTGTTTTCTCTGAGTGTGTCTCAAGTACAATTTTCAGTGTCTAAGCAATTTTAAAACACTGTAACTTATATGCGATGACTTGACAATTAGCCATAGCAACAGTAGGGTGCTCAAATTATTTTTACAAATATATTATAAAAAGTGTTTTATTCAAAAATTCTGTAAGAGAGTTGATGGTTAGCAAACTGAATGCCAAAGTAGCCTACATTTTAGTTTAACGAACATCAACAGATTTAGCGCTAACTTCTACAACACGACTTAACCAACCCTCTTAAATTGTTCAGAATATATTGGAAGAATTCTACTCTACCATTGTGGTACAGTGTGCAATAAATTAGAATGTTGTGGAAAAGATATTATATTGAGTTAATTCAACTCAAATTGTGAAACTTGTGTATTAAATAAATGCAATGCACACAGACTGAAGTAATTTAAGTCTTTGGTTCTTTTAATTGTGATGATTTACGCTCACATTGAACAAAAACCCACCAATTCACTATCTCAACAAATTAAAATATGGTGACATGCTAATCAACTCAAAACACCTGCAAAGGTTTCCTGAGCCTTCAAAATGTTCTCTCAGTTTGGTTCACTTGGCTACACAATCATGGGGAAGACTGCTGATCTGACAGTTGTCCAGAAGACAATCATTGACACCCTTCACAAGGAGGGTAAGCCACACACATTCATTGCCAAATAATCTGGCTGTTCACAGAGTGATGTATCCAAGCATATTAATAGAAAGTTGAGTGGAAGAAAAAAGTGTGGAAGAAAAATATGCACAACCAACCGAGAGAACCGCAGCCTTATGAGGATTGTCAAGCAAAATCGATTAAAGAATGTGGGTGAACTTCACAAGGAATAGACTGAGGCTGGTGTCAAGGCAACAAGAGCCACCGCACACAGATGTAATGTTGTCGTATTCCTCTTGTTAAGCCACTCCTGAACCACAGACAACGTCAGAGGCGTCTTACCTGGGCTAAGGAGAAGAAGAACTGGACTGTTGCCCAGTGGTCCAAAGTCCTCTTTTCAGATGAGAGCAAGTTTTGTATTTAATTTGGAAACCAAGGTCCTAGAGTCTGGAGGAAGGGTGGAGAAGCTCATAGCCCAAGTTGCTTGAAGTCCAGTGTTAACTTTCCACAGTCTGTGATGATTTGGGGTGCAATGTCATCTGCTGGTGTTGGTCCATTGTGTTTTTTGAAAACCAACGTCACGGCACCCGTTTAGCAATACATTTTGGAGCACTTCATGCTTCCTTCTGCTGACCAGCTTTTTAAAGATGCTGATTTCATTTTCCAGCAGGATTTGCCACCTGCCCACACTGCCAAAAGCACCGAAAGTTGGTTAAATGACCATGGTGTTGGTGTGCTTGACTGGCCAGCAAACTCACCACACCTGAACCCCATAGAGAATCTCAAGAGGAAATCAAGAAGAAAATGAGAAACAAGAGACCAAAAAATGCAGATGAGCTGAAGGCCACTGTCCAAGAAACCTGTGCTTCCACCTCAGCAGTGCCACAAACTGATCACCTCCATGCCACGCCAAATTGAGGCAGTAATTAGCAAAAGGAGCCCCCTACCAAGTATTGAGTACATATACAGTAAATTAACATACTTTCCAGAAGGCCAACAATTCACTAAAATTTTTTTTTTTATTGGTCTTATGAAGTATTCTAATTTGTTGAGATAGTGAATTGGTGGGGTTTTGTTAAATGTGAGCCTAAATCATCACAATTAAAAGAACCAAAGACTAATTCAGTCTGTGTGCATTGAATTTATTTAATATATAAGTTTCACAATTTGAGTTGAATTACTGAAATAAATGAACTTTTCCACGACATTATCATTTATTGAGATGCACCTGTAAAATATTAATAATAAAAAGGATCAGCTGTCTTTTCGAAACATTTCAAAAGCTGTAAATGTTCCAAACACCAGCCAGCATCAAAAGGATCAAGCACCTGAAGATTTTATACATACTGTATACTAAGTTAATCTGTGATAATAAATGCAATCAAACCTCCTGTACATGAACACATTGTTGAAACATATTTATAGTGATGTTCTGCAGCAAGTTGAAGTATCTTTATGCATAAATAACATTTGACATTTCCATGAAACAGTTCCTTTCTGCATAATTACATGGCTACACAAACACAGATGAGGAACACAACACAGTTCACTTCAGGAGAGAAACTAGTGTTAGTTTGTTGGCATCTTAATGTAGCCTTGAGTATTTAAGAAAGACAGATTTAAAAATGCCCTTTCACATTTTTTACTTTGTCATGACTGTTGTCTGGGAACAGTGGACATTTTGTCATTAACTCACATTACTGGATTACACTGTGTTCTGCATAAACTTGTTCTTGTTAAACTCAGGTTCGCCAACAGGGGGCACCCAAGCCTTACACTAAGTATCAGTAGCTGACTAAGAGAACAGAAATAGCATTCAGTACGTGATGAGTGTCGGTGTACACGCAACGGAAAGCGTTCCTTGTTTAACCTGTGTTTTGCATGTTGTTTTAACAGGTAAGCTGACAATAATCATTACTGTAGTGATGCCCAACAGAATATTTGTTCCTATAGAGTTGAATTCGGGCCTGAGACATTAAGAAATGTTGACTTAAACGTGATTAAGAGTGTCGTACATAAAATGGCGGATGAGAGTGTTATCAACTCCAAGAAAGACTAGTAACTTTCAGCACGAGCAAAGTGAGAAGTAAATGTCTGAAAATACATATAGTGGAGATAAGACGGCAAAATTATGGATTAAATAGATGTGTACGAACATTGATTAGTCGTGTGTAGTGACCTACAGCCTGAGTTAAGAAAGCACACGTGTCTATGATAACATGTTAACATGATAAAACTTCATTTAACGTCACTCTGTCAGCCATTACATTGGAAAGAACATTCGTGAAGTACAGTTAATCAGAATTCCAGTCAGATTCAGTGGTAAAATGCTTTTATTAATCATTCTGTCACATTGTTATGGAAAGCATAGTAACTGGTGTTCGGTGAAGATCTAGTTTATGAAATCAGTTCATTAGCATATTTCATAGAAGGTTAAAAGCTGTGATTTAAAAACAATTAAAACGGTGATTAAAAAGAGTATTAATACAGCTTCATACAGTTATCAATGCTAGAGTAATATGGATATAAAATAATTAGTCATTCTCATAGTATGTTTGCATTACTCACTTGTATTCATGTTATAGTGGGTTTGTGATGTTTAAATGTTATTTGTCATACTTCTTCGTTACGCTGTGGTGCGAGTGGGTACAGATCACATTCAGATCTATTTGGTGATGATGTTTATGAGTTTACAGCAGATATTTCTTGAGAATTGAGTGTGGCTTAAAGAGTAATTCTAGAGTGTGGCTTAAAGAGTAAGTCCAGGGCCATGTATCTGCATAAACATTTGCACAATAAGATATGTTATTGTTTATGATACTGTTAAGATAGCTGACTAAGAGAACAGAAATAGCATTCAGTACGTGATGAGTGTCGGTGTACACGCAACGGAAAGCGTTCCTTGTTTAACCTGTGTTTTGCATGTTGTTTTAACAGACAATAAATGTGTTGCCATAAGAACGGACATTGCATCCTTCTTGAAAGTGTAACATATTTTGGCGAGCCAGCCAGGAGGAGGCGACAGAGTGACCAGCACCATTAACCTCCCTCCTTCCCAATGAGACGGGCCTTCAGCAAGATGGATGCCAGTCAGATCCTTCGTGATCAAGTGAGTGCAGCTCTGTGGCAGCTTAGGGAAGAGTATCTCGTAGATGTCTGCAGGTACCTGGAATGTGATGGCCTGGACAGTGGAGAGTCCCGCAGCAGGACACGGAGGGCACTCATCAAGATGGCCGAGGGTGTATTAGATGAACTTGAGGAGAAACAAGAGAGTGATGAAGTTAAACAGTACTGTGCTGATCTATTAACATTCATTGAAAGACAAAGTAAAAGGGGTAGTAGGCAAGATGAAGAGTACCCATCAGAAGAGCCAGCTCCAACGGAAGGACTGGAAAAATGCTTCTCACCACACACGTCACTTCGAAAGACTACAGATTCCCCATCCAAGAGTCGGCTAGAGCCAACTCGCCCATTGCCTGAGGTAACACTGCGAAGGGAGTTTAAAATTTGTGGGCAAATTGGGGAGAGTGGTCAGAGGGATAAATTGTCATATCTCAGTTTAGTCCGCCAGATTGAGCTGGGAATAGAAAAGGGGCACACACAGACTGAAGTAGTTGAAGCTGTAATCAGGGCTGTCAGTCCAGGGCTGCCATTGAGAGACATGTTGGAGATCAAACGTGGGCTGACCCTTAGTGCACTCCTCACCATCCTTAAAGGCCACTATCGGGTAGATAGTTCCACCGAGCTTTACCACCAGCTTCTTAACATCTCGCAAGAGCCCAAAGAGACTGCCCTGAACTTTGTATTCCGTGCAATTGAGCTTAAAGAGAAGCTGTTATGGAAAGCAGCAAATGAGGATACTGATGAACAGTACAGCAGAGCCGTTATTCAGCGCAAGTTCCTCCGCTCAATAGAGACTGGACTGTTGAGTGACTCGGTGAAGTTCCAAATCCTACCCTACCTCAATGATGTGAGCGTAACAGATGAAGAACTTATACAGAAAGTGGATGAAGCGGCAAAAGTTGAAAGTGAGAGACAAGAGAAACGGAAAAGGTCCACTGCTGGTAAAACTCCCAAAGTACAGGAGCTCCAATCAGACTCTCAGTTAAAATCCACACCTACCCAGAGCCCCTCTAGACCTAAGGAGTCCAACTCAACAGTGGCGATCAAAACAGTAAAGGGGAATGAGATGAAGCCTGACAGCATGAATGCACAGCAGATGTTGGAAGAGCTTCGCAAAGAAATGAAGCAAATGTTTCTGGCTGTAATGGAAGCAAACTCCCGTTCCCCTGAACAAAAGCAGAGAGTGAAAGGCTGCAAGAAATGCAGGGATGAGGGAGCAGGTGAGAAATGTTCACACTGTTTTAAATGTGGGCAGGAGGGCCACTTCTCTCGTGGATGCAGAACCACTCCGGGAAACGGGCAGGGACTACTGAGGTGGGGCCAGCAGTAGTCCAAGGCCAAGCGCCCCGAAATGAGCAGTCACCACCCAGCCCGGCCATGCAACCAACAACAGCCTTTGAGGAAAGAGCAGCGGGCACCTCATCAGCTGTAAGTGTGGTTAACTATATACCCCCTCGACACCAGTCACAGTTGGTAAGCCTTGTAGGAAGCAGGTGTATAGTGGACTGTGTAATGGACAATCGCCCAGTTAGAGCACTGTGGGACACGGGAGCACAGTCCAGCATAGTGAATGACCCCTGGCGACTGAACCACCTCCCCCACACCATTGTCAGACCCATCTCAGAGTTGTTGGAGGATGAGACACTGACAGTCTTTGCTGCTAATGACACGCCCATCCCATATATCGGCTGGATTGAAGTCAGTTTCAGATTAGGCAGTGACCCCACCACAACAAATGATTTACAAGTGCCAATACTAGTGTCGAGCGACCCAGCAGTTGCCAGTGACCCCATCATCGGCTACAACGTCATTGAGGTCATCATCAACAGAAACGAAAGAAAGACTAAAGGTGAAAAAAAACAGTTGGCACACAAAGTGAGTAAAGCCTTCGCAATAACAGTGAAAACTGCTCATCGTGTGGTCAAGTTGATGCAGAGTGGTGATTCAGAGATTGGTGTAGTTCGTACCGGCAGAAAAAGAGTGCCCTTGCCTGCTAACCAAGTCACCACTGTCTACATAAGAGCACATGTGAGTTCACAAGCACAAGGCCAACACATGGTCTTTTCACCTGACATGCTTAATTCTCCACCAGAAGGCTTGATCTACCATGATGTATTGGTGCAGATCCCAGAAAGGAGAGTGCCATACATACCCATCTCTGTGGTCAACACTACTGATCGCACCATCTGTCTGGACCGTCATAGAGTGATTGGACACCTGGAACCCATCAAGACCATATACACAACACCTGTGCAAATTAAAGAAAATGAGACAACAGCTGAAACGAGGGACAGCACAGAGACAAAGCCCAGTGAAGCAAGTAGCACACCACAGTCATAAAAGCAAGCAAGAAGATCAACCTCATGGGACCCCCTTGTGGATCTCTGCCATCTCTCAGAGGGACAGCAGGAGGCTGTAAGGAGAGTGTTGCGGGAGGAATGTGAGGCCTTTGCCTATGACAGTGATGATGTGGGTTGTATACCTTCTCTCAAGATGCACATCACCCTCCATGATACCAGCCCAGTGCAAAAGACCTACATGTCCGTCCCAAAGCCTCTTCACAGTGAAGTTAAGGAGTACCTGCAGGATCTATTGAGAAGAGGGTGGATCACACCTTCCAGATCCCCTTATTCGTCGCCGGTGGTATGCGTCCGCAAGAAGGACGGTGGACTCCGTCTCTGTGTGGACTTCAGGGAACTCAACCGTAAGTCAGTCCCCGACCGCCATCCGATACCAAGGATTCAGGACATGTTGGATGCTCTGGGTGGGAGCTCATGGTTCTCGGTCTTAGACCACCAAGCGTACCACCAGGGTCATCTGGATGAGGAGAGCCGGCCTCTCACAGCATTCATCACACCCTGGGGGCTCTACGAATGGGTGCGTATACCCTTTGGCTTGAGTTCGGCACCCGCAGAGTTTCAGAGGAGCATGGAGTACTGTTTGGCTGACCTGAGAGACACGATTTGCCTCCCGTACCTTGATGACAACCTGGTACACAGTCACAGCTTTGAAGAGCACCTAGAGCATATCCGTGTCGTCCTTCAATGCTATAAGAAACATGGTGTGAAGTTAACCCCGAAGAAATGTGAGCTGTTTAAATCGAGTGTGAGGTTTCTTGGCAAGTTGGTGACAGAAGAGGGTTACACAATGGACCCCGCAGAGATGGCTCCAGTGATGGCTCTCAAAGAGAAGGCACCTGCCACCGTTGGTGAGTTACGCCAGATGCTCGGGTTCCTCTCCTATTACAGACCCTTCATCTCCAACTTCTCCCGTTTGGCCCACCCGCTGTATAACCTACTCGCCGCTCCAAACCCCGAAAATCACACTCCAGACCCGACCGTGAAGAGGCCCAGTAAAACAGGAAAGAAAAATAATGGTCACCTACCATCACGGACACCCATACAGTGGACCAGGTCTCACCAGGAAGTGTTGAATCAGCTTGTAGAGGCACTCACAAAGCCCCCTGTCCTTGGATATCCTGACGTCACTCAGCCATTTGTATTGCATTGTGACGCATCCCAAGTTGGTCTGGGTGCGGTGTTATACCAGAGACAGCAGGGGAAGATGAGAGTGATCGCCTATGGCTCCCGCACCCTGAGTCCATCAGAGAAGAGGTACCATCTACACTCTGGAAAGCTAGAGTTTTTAGCTTTGAAGTGGGCCATCTGCGAACGTTTCCGGGATTATCTTTACCACGCCCCATCGTTCGTGGTATATACAGATAACAACCCACTGACGTATGTGCTCACTACCGCGAAACTCAATGCAACAGGACACAGATGGGTGGCGGAGTTGGCTGATTATAACTTCACAATCAAGTACCGCCCAGGCAAAAACAACTCGGATGCAGATGGGTTGTCACGGATGCCGTTGGATATTGAGGACTACATGCATAGCTGTACGGCTGAGGCCAGTCAAGATGTAATCAGTGCATCTATGGAGAGGGTCGTTGCGGAAAGGAGGAATCCTTGCCGGGGCGTGGGGTTGATCCAGGTCAGTGCTTTGAGCCTGGTGAAAGACAGTGAGACCAGCCACCCTCTCACCCCTGATCAAATCCGCAAAGCTCAGGAAGAGGATGAAATCCTCTCAAGAGTTCTCTGGTACAAGTCACAGAACAGGAGGCCAAGTAGAGCTGAAGTGAAAGCAGAGAACCCTGCAGTGGCCATACTGCTGAAACAGTGGCTAAAGGTTCTTGTGGGTCAAGATGGTGTTCTGCGCCGTAGAACTTCCCGTCGAGAACAACTGCTGCTCCCCAAAGCTTATCATCCGCTGGTCTTTAAAGAGCTGCACCAGGATATGGGTCACTTGGGGGTCGAAAGGACACTTGACCTGATTCGAGAACGGTTCTACTGGCCACAGATGAGTAAAGATGTTGAACATTTTGTCACAAGAGTGTGTGAATGTCTCAAGAAGAGGAAGCCGAATAAGCAGACACGTGCGCCTATGATACCGATCCAGACCACCTACCCATTCCAGCTCATCTCCATAGACTTTCTGCATTTGGAGAAATGTAAGCACGGTTATGAGTATATATTGGTGGTCATGGACCATTTTACGAGGTTCGCGCAGGCCTATGCAACCAGGAACAAAGCGGCCAAAACAGTAGCTGACAAGATTTTCAACGACTTTGCACTTAAGTTCGGGTTCCCGAGCAGACTACATCACGATATGGGCAAAGAGTTTGAGAACAGATTGATGGCCAGCTTGAAGAAACTTTCTGGCATCCAGGGCTCGCACACGACACCATACCACCCCCAGGGTAACGGGCAGGTGGAGAGGTTTAACCGTACCCTGTTGTCCATGCTGCGCACCCTGGAGGACAAGGATAAGGAAGATTGGAAGGAGTCCCTCGCTAAGGTTGTCCACGCGTACAACTGCACAAAGAGTGAAGCAACAGGTTACGCGCCGTATTACCTCATCTTTGGACGGTCTCCTCGCCTGCCCATTGATCTGTTGTTCGGACTTGGAAGGGATGAGTCTCGAGACACGTACGATGACTATGTGAGTCATTGGAAAAAGAGGATGCAAGAGGCCTATCAAATTGCAGCTAAAACAGCCGTTAAGGCAGCAGCTCGGGGAAAAGTCTTCTACGATAGGAAAGTTCAGGGAAGAGACCTCCACCCAGGTGACCGAGTTCTCCTCAAAAACCTTACCCCCAGAGGGGGGCCAGGAAAGATTCGGTCCTACTGGGAGGATCAAGTATATAAGGTGAAGGAGAGAAAAGCAGATGGCAGTCCCGTTTATGAGATCAGCCCAGAGAACGGAAAAGGGAGGGACAGAGTGGTTCACAGAAACCTCCTGCTGCCTTGTGACTTCTTACCACCCGCAGAGACTGTCCAACCACAGAAAAACTCCCTGGGCTCATCAAAGGAAAGAACCAAACCTCGACATCAGCAACGACAACAGCCAGAACAGAGTGACACCTCTGGCGATGAATACAGCGGCACCTGCTATTGGCATCTCAGACCTGGCAGAGGGAGACGGCAGAGACAGACTTCACTGAATCCTCTGGCAGAGCCTTTCCAGCCTCCGCAGATTCTTCAGAGTCATGAAGAGGATGTGCCACTACAAAGCGAAGAGGATGTGCCACTACAAAGCGAAGAGGATGTGCCACTACAATCTCAGAGACCTGATTTGAGCTGTGACAGGCCTGAGTATGGTGAGTCAGGGGCAAACCTTCTAGCCTCAACACCAGAAGAGCAACAGACCGTTAGACAGAGACCTCAGAGACTGAAACATCAGCCTGTGGTACTGAGTTATGAAACACTGGGTCAACCATCCTTGGTACCACGAAACTGCTTGGTAACAGAGACTCAGGTAACACAGATTATAGGTTACTGGAGGCCATGGATGGCTCAGGTGTTTTAAAAGAAATGCTTTAATTGTTCCCGGAAATGTCAGGAGACATTTAATTTTGTGGGGGAGAGTGTAGCCTTGAGTATTTAAGAAAGACAGATTTAAAAAATGCCCTTTCACATTTTTTACTTTGTCATGACTGTTGTCTGGGAACAGTGGACATTTTGTCATTAACTCACATTACTGGATTACACTGTGTTCTGCATAAACTTGTTCTTGTTAAACTCAGGTTCGCCAGCAGGGGGCACCCAAGCCTTACACTAAGTATCAGTAGCTGACTAAGAGAACAGAAATAGCATTCAGTACGTGATGAGTGTCGGTGTACACGCAACGGAAAGCGTTCCTTGTTTAACCTGTGTTTTGCATGTTGTTTTAACAGGTAAGCTGACAATAATCATTACTGTAGTGATGCCCAACAGAATATTGTGTTCCTATAGAGTTGAATTTCGGGCCTGAGACATTAAGAAATGTTGACTTAAACGTGATTAAGAGTGTCGTACATAAAATGGCGGATGAGAGTGTTATCAACTCCAATAAAGACTAGTAACTTTCAGCACGAGCAAAGTGAGAAGTAAATGTCTGAAAATACATATAGTGGAGATAAGACGGCAAAATTATGGATTAAATAGATGTGTACGAACATTGATTAGTTGTGTGTAGTGACCTACAGCCTGAGTTAAGAAAGCACACATGTCTATGATAACATGTTAACATGATAAAACTTCATTTAACGTCACTCTGTCAGCCATTACATTGGAAAGAACATTCGTGAAGTACAGTTAATCAGAATTCCAGTCAGATTCAGTGGTAAAATGCTTTTATTAATCATTCTGTCACATTGTTATGGAAAGCATAGTAACTGGTGTTCGGTGAAAATCTAGTTTATGAAATCAGTTCATTAGCATATTTCATAGAAGGTTAAAAGCTGTGATTTAAAAACAATTAAAACGGTGATTAAAAAGAGTATTAATACAGCTTCATACAGTTATCAATGCTAGAGTAATATGGATATAAAATAATTAGTCATTCTCATAGTTATGTTTGCATTACTCACTTGTATTCATGTTATAGTGGGTTTGTGATGTTTAAATGTTATTTGTCATACTTCTTCGTTACGCTGTGTGCGAGTGGGTACAGATCACATTCAGATCTATTTGGTGATGATGTTTATGAGTTTACAGCAGATATTTCTTGAGAATTGAGTGTGGCTTAAAGAGTAATTCTAGAGTGTGGCTTAAAGAGTAAGTCCAGGGCCATGTATCTGCATAAACATTTGCACAATAAGATATGTTATTGTTTATGATACTGTTAAGATAGCTGACTAAGAGAACAGAAATAGCATTCAGTACGTGATGAGTGTCGGTGTACACGCAACGGAAAGCGTTCCTTGTTTAACCTGTGTTTTGCATGTTGTTTTAACAGAAAATAAATGTGTTGCCATAAGAACGGACATTGCATCCTTCTTGAAAGTGTAACATTAACAACACCAAAACTATCAGAAAGTGAATGAAAATATAGAAAAATGTACAGAGAACATGGGAAAAGCATAAATTCTATCTATGAAAATGACTTTGTTACAAAGGGTAAATTTGGAAGAAAGACCACGGACAGTAATGCAACGAGTAACCAGTCATCTGAACTCACAGGTACTGAGATTGAGAATGCATTTCATCACACAACATAATAGCACACATTTTGATAAAGCAGTTTATATCCAAGAATGAGTTTGACTAAAGAGAGAGCAGCTAAAACTGGAGAAAAAATATATCTTCGAGAGTTGTTTTGGTAAAGTGTGTCTGTTTATTTAATCTTTTTGGTAGTTTTTACATAACAGGAATATAATATGATTAGTTTTCATAGGTATTTGTACATTAAGTGTAATTCTAGTGCATATATGAACCACATGAAAAGCATCAACAAAATAAACTCAAATGTTACTTCTGTTTACAAAGTAAAGAATGCACAAATGTCTCATCTTTTTAGGTTTATTAAAGACAAATTTATGGAATTTATAGATGATTTAAGGTGTTTAGGTATATTGCTTATCCTGATTAAGTTACTTTTTCAACCTTATGTTTTCATAGACAGTATATTTCCATGTTATGTAGTTTTGTCTTACATAATGTTACAAAAGGAAGAGAGGAAGCGTTCAGATCCATCTGCAGGTTTTTATTCAAAGGTGTGGTCAGAAACAAGCATGGGTCAAACAGGTATATATATATATATTGCCAAAAGTGCTGGGTCACCCCATCTAATGAACAGGTTTGACTACTTGAGTAATTTGCATGAGTACAAATCTTAATGTTTAAGCATATAATGATATTCTAGGGAATTGTTTGCTTCTAATTTTATAAAAACAGTTTGGACAGGAGTCTTTTCTATTCTAACATGTCAATGTCTCTTTTTATAAGGCAAGGTTCAAAAATAAATTATTGATTGAGTCAGTGTGGACGAACTTGACTGGTCTGCAGAAAGCCAAGCTGGTGTGACTTTAAATGCAGACCTTGAGCCTATAACTCATGACTAAACACCAATGACTTGTACACATGGGTGCATTTATTTTAGACACTTCCAAAACTCTTGCAACAGAGATGGAAATACAATTTTTAATTAAAATAATTATGTTTCCATCACAGTTTTGGAAGTGCCTTTTTTTGTTCTAAAGAAGGGGGTGTCCCAATACTTTTGTCCATATAGTGTATGTACAAGTCATTGGTGTTTAGTGATGAGTTTTAGGCTCAAGGTCTGCATTTAAAGTCACACCAGAGGTGTTCGGCTGGGATTAGGACTTGGCTTTCTGCAGACCAGTCAAGTTCTTCCACACTGACTCAAGCAATCTTTTATTTTTTAACCTTGCCTTATACACAGAGACGTTGACATTTTAGAATAGAAAAGCGTCCCGTCCAAACTGTTGCTATAAAACTAGAAGCAAACAATTCCCTAGAATATCATTATATGCTTAAAAAGGATTTATGATTTGTACTTATGGACATTTCTTAAGTAATCAAACCTGTTGGGTGCATTTATTTTAGACACTTCCAAAACTCTTGCAACAGAGATGGAAATACAATTTTTTATTAAATGAATTATGTTTCCATCACAGTTTTGGAAGTGTCTTTTTTTGTTCTAAAGATGGGGTGTCCCAATACTTTGGCTATATATATATATATATATATGTTTTTTTTTGTTTTTAATTTTGATGATTAGAGCTTACAGCTCATGAAAGTCAAAAATCTCTATCTCAAAATATTAGAATATTGACATTTGAGTTTCAATAAATGACCATCCCTACAGTATAAATTCTGGGTATCTCTTGTTCTTCAAAACCACAATAATGGGGAAGACTGCTGACTAGACAATGATCCAGAAGACGAACATTGACGCCCTCCACAAAGAGGGTCATTACTGAAAGGTGCTGCTCTACACAGACTGCTGTATCAAAGCATATTAAATGCAAAGTTTACTGGAAGGAAGAATTTGGGTAGGAAAAGGTGCACAAGCAACCGTGATGGCTGCAAGCTTGAGAACACTGTCAAGCAAAGCGGATTCAAACACTTGTGAGAGCTTCACAAGGAGAGGACTGAAGCTGGAGCGAGTGCATCAAGAGTCATCACGCTCAGACATCTCCAGGAAGAGGGCTACTAAGCCACTTCTGAACCAGAGACAACGTCAGAAGCATCTTACCCAAGCTAAGGAGAAAAAGAACTGACTCAATGGTCCAAAGTCCTCTTTTCAGATGAAAGTAAATTTTGCATTTAATTTGGAAATCAAGGTCCCAGAATCTGGAGGAAGACTGGAGAGGCACATAATCCATGTTGCTTGAAGTCCAGTGTGAAGTTTCCACTCAGTGATGATTTGGGCTGCCATGTCATCTGCTGGTGTTGGTCCACTGTGTTTTCTGAAGTTCACAGTCAACGCAGCCATCTACCAGGAAATTTTAGATTACTTCAAGCTTCCTTCTGCTGACAAGCTTTATGGAGATGCAGGACTTGGCACCTGCCCACACTGCCAAAGGTACCAAAAGCTGGTTCAATGACCATGGTGTTACTGTGCTTGATTAGCCAGCAAACTCGCCTGACCTGAAACCCATAGATAATCTATGGGGTATTGTGAAGAGGGAGATGAGAAACACCAGACCCAAAAATGCAGATGAGCTGAAGGCCACTATCAAAGCAACCTGGGATTCCATTACACCTCAGCAGTGCCACAGGCTGATTGACTCCATGCCACGCTGCATTGATGCAGTAATTCATGCAAAAGGAGGCCCAAACAAGTATTGAGTACATATACAGTAAATTAACATACTTTCCAGAAGGCCAAAAAATTCACTCAATTTTTTTTTATTGGTCTTATTAAGTATTATAATTAGTTGAGATAGTGAATTGGTGGGTTTTTGTTAAATGTGAGCCTAAATCATCACAATTAAAAGAACCAGAGACTTAAACTACTTTAGTCTGTGTGCAATGAATTTATTTAATACATGAGTTTCACAATTTGAGTTGAATTACTGAAATAAATGAACTTTTCCACAACATTCTAATTTATTGAGATGCACCGGTGTATATATATATATATATATGGCAAGACAAAGAGTATTCCTAGGACAAGCGTGGGTCTTCGATCAGCGAACAGTATCCAACAGGGCAAGGCAAAGAGAGATAATCCAGGTAAACAGCAATAATCCAGGCAGGGGAAAAACACAATCCGAAACAGGCTAGGCTAGGGCGATAGGCTCTGTAAGGTAGCTATCAGCTAGGGTAGCGATAAGTGCTCGGCAGAGAGGAAGAGGAAGTCCATGGTTTATGTAGGATGTGTGATCAGTGCAATCAGCTGTGCGTGTCGTCAGTGCAATGGATGATGGGAATTGTAGTCTGAAGTAACGTGCAACAGTTTGTATAGTGCAAGAGTCCATATGGTGAGTGAGTGACCTCTGGTGGTGAGTTAACTTAAGTTCATAGACCAGATTCGTGACACATAACAACTCACCTTTTAACAATGACATGGTTTACAGAAGGAAAGGAATCTAAGTATTTTTTTTACCTTCCAGAAATGTCAGTTTTGGAAAGTCTGACAAAAACATTTTGAATAATCAATAAATCAAACAGTGGTCAGTTTCTGGTATAATTATTAAACTTCTGACAGGAACAACATTCTGATGTGAGCTGAATTTCTGTACATAAAAAACAAAAAAGCGGCTAGTATTGGTTGTTATCGTTATTAGTTAGTTGGTATCTAAAACATATATTAGCCTACATTTAGGTTATATTTTAAAATGCTCTGGTCTTCACTGGAACTCTCTGAAATTCAATAAAGGTACAACTCAGAAAATGGACACAGGAGCAAGACAAAAGATGACAGATTATCTCTATGAAAATGCAGATGCTATGAGAGGTAAAATCACAATGGAGATAAAAGACCCAAATACAACAATAATCTAGCCATCTGAACACACAGGTACAGAATGTAATAATTAATACTTTTCCTCATGAAAAATAGTAGCACAGGAATAAACATTCAAAGAGACAAAGCAGTTATGAACCTGTGCTGTATTTAATGCTAATGAAGGGACAAACAGCATGTCTGTGTTCTTCAGGAAGTGATTGTGTGAAGATCAGAAGATACAGATCAGCTGTAGTGTGTTTGGTTCTGCTGTGTGTTCTTCTGCTGACTGCAGTAATAGTGCTGTGTGTCACACTCACTCAAGAGAGACAGCAGCTCATATTTAATAACACAAACCTGACCAATGAGAGAGAGCAGCTAATGCTCAAGAACACAAACCTGACGAATGAGAGAGACCAGCTGAGAAATGAACTTCAGATTTGTGGTAAGGTTTTTTAGTCTATGTAGCTATTTGCTATACAGCAGACATTTTAAAAACCATGGAGTTGGGTTGTGGTCTCTGTAACTTTCTGTGCACACAATATATGATTATTTTATCTGTTGTAAGATACGGACAGATGAGTGTAAATGGGAATAAAAAGCTAACAGCTGAACTGGTTCTGTTAACAGTTGAATGGACTTGCTATCAATCCAGTTTTTACTACAAGTCCAATGAGATTAAGAACTGGACTGAGAGCAGAAGATACTGTACAGAGAGAGGAGCAGATCTGATCATCATAAACAACAAAGAGGAACAAGTGAGTGGAAAGCAGTTTTAATTGTGTTTATAGTGTTTAGCAGCTAAATGAGAGATGATCAGATTATATGTGTCTATTCATGAAATAAATGTGCAACTGTTTCTTTTGCTCAGGATTTTGTTCAGAACATGTCTGGTGCTGCTGTAGTTTATATTGGTTTGACTGACACGGCTGAAGAGGGTAGATGGAAATGGGTTGATGGCAGCACACTGAACTCTAGGTAAGAAATCACTGAACTGATTACTATGTAATAAATTATTCTCATAGTCAGTATCATTTCACACAGAAAGCAACACTGATCATCTAATGCTGATCTGTACTTTCAGCTTCTGGGCGTTCAATGGACAAATAAGAGAGCCAAATGGTTCTCATCTAAAGCATTATTTCTCAACCTTGTACCTGGCAAATGGCAACAACAGCAGCACATTTTGAATATTTCCTTTGTCAGACACCCATTTCATGTGCTGAAGTTTATTCTAATGAGCGGATGAGTTGAGTCAGGTGTGTTTCATTAGGGAAACATACTAAGGGGCTGTTAACACTGTTGGAACGCACTCTCATCAGAATGTTTTCTTTCTTATTGAACCTGTGTAGGTTTTTTTTTCCTCCCTTGTTGAAGACTGTTAAACTATTAAACAGTGTGTCATGAAAGGTATTTCCTTGTATTTTAAGTAGTTACCACTGGAAGGTGCTGTTGGTATACATATACTTTCTTTGTTTTGTTTTTTCTGTGATGTAGATTTAAAATAAGTGAAAGTAAAGAAAGAGTGTCATGCAAGTTGGTTGCATTCTGACAGAAAAGAGCTAAGAGTCTTTATTTAAAATCAACATACACCTGGTCACTTCATGCAATTTTTCTGATTGGATAGCTATCCGATCCTGAAAAGACCAGGTGTAAATGCCCTCCGAAACGCATTCAAGACGGAAAAAAATCCGATCGCTCAAACTACTTCAGGAGGTGGTCTGGGCCGCATTCCCCAGCCAACATTTCCATGTGGGCCCCATGTGAGTTTTTGGTGGGCTGTCACTTGGGCCATGCATGGGCAACCCAAATGGGACCCATACAATTTTGTCCATTGGCTCCACTTGGGCCCCATGTGTGTTAACCTATAGGGGCCCATGATGGGTCCATAGTGGGCTCCAAGTAGGTGTTCTTTAGAGGGGCCTACATGGGTCCCAAATGGGTTCTAATAACTGGGGCCAAGGTGGGCCACATACAAAACCCTTATGGGGCCTACATGGGTGATTACACTGGACCCACAAATTGCCCCTATATGGGTTTTTTGTGGGCCCACAGTGGGTGAAAACTGGGCCCCAGTTTAATTTGTTTATCTAGCCAGTCAACCAAAGTATTTACTGTCAAGTGCATAAAAGTAATCCATTTAATTTCAGAGGTTTAAAGGGTTAGTTCACCCCAAAATTTAAATAAGCCCATTATTCACACACCCCTAGGCATCTTAGGACTTCCTTCTTTCAGAAGAATCCAATCAGAGTTATATTAAAAATATCCTGGCACTTCCAAGCTGTAGAATGGCATCGGTGGGTGTTTCTCTTCAGCAGTCCAAAACTGGATGTACTTTATTGGACTGTTGAAGCGAAGCTTGGAAGTGCCAGGATATTTTTTTTAATATAACTTGATTGGATTCGTCTGAAAGAAGGAAGTCATATACATCTAGGATGCCTGGAGGTAAATGCCTGGAGTAAATAATGGGCTAATTTTCATTTTAGGGGTAACTATCCCTTTAAGACACCTAATTGGTAAATCTTATGGATTACTACTTTGTCTTTATACACTTTCTGAACTGGAATATTTTGGTTAAGTGGACTAGCAGAGGATGAACAAAAATTATTAGAGAATAAAAATATTAGCGGAGCGTTTGCTTTGGCCGTGAGCGACTGAGCGCAGAACACGCCCACAAAGCGGAGTATTGAGCTGAGCCTCACAACGCTTCGCTTCGCTCACAAGCTCTGGTTGCAGCCATTAAAAAGTTCAGTTTTGGTTCTTAATGGCAAAGTGGTTATATTTGTTTTGTTTCTTTATTAAGTTAATTTAGAAACATGATTGGAACATTTTATGTTAATTCAATTCTAGTTATATATATTTTTTTAAAATACCAAGCGACCAGCGCCAGACAGTGAGTTCAGCATATGTTTGATCAGTTTAGCCATCTCAAATAAACACGATTTGAGACATAAACACGATTTGAGAAATAAATTATTGAAGGACATGGAGAAGCTTGCGAGATCACTTGCATTTATTTTTTTTCTTAATAAGAGTGGAATGTTAATATACACCATAATTTTCCTCATAAAGGTAAGAGTATACATCAAATAGTTTTATTTGTGTGCTCTCACAATATCAACAAAATGTTTAGATTCTTTAAATAAAGAAAACAAACAGGGTGTCTTGTTCTTGAGCAGGAACTACTTGCAAATAATTGCCTTTCTGACATGATAAATATATTTATAGAATGCTATAAAATACTTTACAACTAAATAATTAAATAAAAAAATGAAAAACTCTTTCATTAGGCTATGTAATCCATAAAGATGCATTTCTCCCCAAAGGCGCGTCCAGTGAGGAGATATGGGGAGTCAGAATCGTCAAACTTCATTCTATTTTATTTTTTGGGGCCGCTGTGCCAAGTGTTTGCATGCAGTACAAATACCCTACAGCGGCATTTTAGTGTCACACTGAAAAAATTCTAAATAATATTAATGTCAAACTAATTTAATAAAGTCAAAATTACGATAATAAAATATTTTATTATATTGTGTGAAATTAATCAGAAAATTACACTCTGCAAAAAAAAAAAAAGGTCTGTGGCATCCAACCTGTTGTTCTTAACACAAAAATCAGCAATACCATGTAGGCGTATACATATTTTTTAAACTCCAATTGATCGATTTCATGAGACATTCGTCTGAATTGTTCAGATTTTTTTTTCAATATGCATTCAAATATTTATTCACGTTTATATAATGATGCAAATATTAAAGAGGAAAATATAATTGATTCCAATGTAGCTTGAACTGAGGCGAATGTAGTATACCTTACTACAAATAAAAGAGCGCAAAACACATTTATTGTTTCTATTCGATCTCAAAATTTACAGAAAGATGAGACTTTGTGTTATAATAAATAAAAAAACACACAAAGCTTATTGCGATTATTGGGGGGCACGCGTGCAATGAATGGACTTGAAAACGTTAAATATAATTTTCCAAGCATTTATACCGTAATTAAAACAGCTTGTGAATAGTCACGTAATGGTATATACGTCATAAAAATCAACATGTTAAGCGAGTTGGAGCCCATATCATTTGGGAGGGCCCGTACAATTTTTTTTGCATATGGTCCCGGGGCTGACTTGCTACGCCACTGCACATTACACTTACTTTTTCTGGAGTTGAAGCATTGGTATTGTGGACTTTAACGATTTTTTCCAGGACATTTCCTCAGACAATTAAACTTAACCAGTGTCCTTGGCTCAGATGGAGGGAGCTTATGGAGATTCCTATGCAGGGCCATCACTAGTGAGGTGAAAGTTGGTGACGATTATAGGGGCCCACGGCTTAGGGGGGCCCCCCGGCGATCTGGCTGAGGCCTGCCTAAAAAGATGCTCAGGACACTTGACGGGCCACTGCTGCGCGTCGTCACGACAGTTTATCATTTGCACGTGTTTTTCAGCCTTGCCAATTTAAACATTCAAAAGAGTTTAACCTGTTAACCAGCACTCCCCATTTTGGGACTCACAGTTGAAAAAGACGTACCAAATTTAAATTATAACAGGTGCTGACTTCAGTGTGCTACACACACAATTTTAGTGTCTTTGCAAAGAAGACCCTTTGGGCTTTACTGTCCATCATCCAGAGTTGATAATGCTCAAAAAGATAAAAAAAGTTATAGAGACTGAAGTCTCTTGAAAAAAAGTGTACCACATTGAATTAAAAAAATAAATAATTGTTTTTCATATAAAAATAAATGAAATAAGTCCTGGAGCAATCCAGAAAAGTAATGGGTTTAAAGTCACATGTCTCATGAGTTTATATTTCAAATCTGAAGAAGATACCATGAAAAAATAGATTTTCCTGAGACTATATATAGCCCCCCCCCCCACGTTTGAGGAAAAATATTTATTTACCAAATGTATTGAAGAGTTCTACAAACTATTAAACTATTTTAGTCATTATACATACCACTGCTTGTTTTTCAATTATACAATTATTATAGACAGAGTCTTATACATCATATAAGTGATTTATTTGACCACTAAAAAAATACAATAATAATAATTTGAGTAATAAAAAATTACTTTGTATGAATTATCAGCCACACAGATGCTAATCATACAGATACAGCCACATCCCCCACAAAACACACATACACATATATATATATATATATATATATAATATATATATAAAAAAAGGTTTAGTTTGTCCAAAAAGCCGATTGCTAAGTTTGGCCCCCATCAGATGACAGCTACGTCACAGCCCTCGCGCCAGATTCAAATAAACTAATTTTCTTTTTTTTTCAGACACCAGATCTATTTTTTTATATATTTTTACTAGTGGGTGCAGGACATAAATGATAGTTAATTTACGTAAGTGAGTATAGCAAAATAATGTAAACTGTGACATTTTACCCAAAGAGTTTTCATACAGTGGACCAGTAAAATTGAAACAAAAATTGGGACCAAAGATTATTCACACTTTGACCTGACTGTGTTTTGCTTAAGCGTTTTTTTTCTTTAATTGCTAATGCAACCTTTTTACACCACAGACTCAAATAAATTAAGCATTGCTTGATAATTGGTCAACAAAGTATTGATGGTTGTGTAAATATTGTATACTAAAAGTTGTCAGAATTTTTGGTTGATTGTAATCTGTTACATACATTTCTATCAAAGTCATCTGACATAATCAAGATTAATTTGTTCTGACACAATTTAACTATAAGTCCTTGGCATATTTTATTAAAAAAAATTAAACTATAACAAATAAACTGTGACAATGTGAGAAATACTGAAGGTGTCTGAATACATTTTGGTTTGACTGTATATTTATTTTTTACAGTGAAGATTATGCAGTGCTATTTTACATTTGATTATTCGGTTTCTGTACCTGGACACCTACAAACTTGAAAAAACTTAAACATTGTGTAAATAGCACAAGCAAATAAATAGAACGAACATACAAACAACAATTTCAAACAGGGCCAACTGGTACCTGCACCGGGGCCCCGCAAACCCCAGCTACGGCCCTGCTACTTTGTTCGTTAGTGCATCCCAAAACACAACACTTGAAAAGCCTCTTTGGCGCTGACATTATAGCAAGCCATTTTAACATTTAAAACTTTGTTTTGACTATCCATAAATATCTCCAGAAGCTACAACAATAATCAGTAATGGAGGCAGAGCCCGCTTCTCACTCAGGGCTTTGTCAATAGGGCATTTTTTTTGGCTGATTTGTGGTATACGGTACATATCTCTGTATTTTGTATTTGGATTAAACAAATAAAGTGAATGTAACCATGTAGGCATATATAATGTGTGAAAAGGGTTAAAAACACATTACATTCTAGCATTGTAACATTGCGATCTAAAAACAAAAATAATGCTTTTAAAGCAAAGTAAAATTTACAAAAAAAAAGCACAGACTAGGCTAATTGAGTAAAAAGGCTATTTTGATTACCCCATTACAGTCACTTTACAGTTAGTGCTATCATACAAATACACTTACTTGTAGGTTTAAAATTTCCAACTACAAACATTTCAGAAAAATTATATTTTAGTCAAAGTTTTTGCACTCCGATTTCATTGCTCTCTGTCTGTTTGGGGCGCATGCGCGTGGCGGCGCGCGTTCAGAACCAAGTCTCTGAAGTTTAGCGGAAAATCGCAAATCAAAAGCTCAAGCAAACAAAATGGAAATATGTCCATGACTTTCTAACATTTACAGATGGAGAATATAGCTGTGAAATGTAAGTTATGCATTTAGGAAAAGAGCACATAGCTCAAACAGCGCATCTCTTTCAGGGCACACGCAGCCTTTCTGTCAGAGCCACTTTAAACTCAAAGATTTATCATTGCTGATACACCTGATTTATTAACATTTAATCATATGATCGCAAGGTTCATGTTTACGCTGTTAATATGCACGTTCGCTAGCAAGCTAATTTCTTAATCCAGTAATTACATGTATTTTAAGTTGAATTTACATGAATTTTACATGGCTTTGGGCTCTCTTGTGTGAGACGCGAGTGCAACGATGATAGATGTCCCTCTAGAAAATGCAATAAATATGCATTCTGTGTGAACGGCTTGGTTTCAGTTTTGAGGTAAACAACATCTACTCCACATTGATGTTCTCGTTTTCTGCAATATTTTGAATGTGCAGCACCGCATCGAGTGGGTTCAACTGGACAGGCAAAAAAAAAAAGCATTCAAATGCAACGACACCTCGTCATCGCATTTTGTGTGCCAAGCTGCCTGTTGCACACCTAAAATTTGAATGCAGCGTTTTGCATTCGAATGTGGATTTTAATTTAAAATCAATGAATATTCGAAATTCAAATTTTTTTTGACAGCCCTACACCACAGTATTATCAACGCACCACGTACACCTCCATAACAATGTGTATGATACAATACTCATCAAATAATAATGCACTCACCTGTCACTTGTAAATAAAGTCCATGGGTCTGTCATTCCATGTCCCTTTACTCGGATTGAAAAGTAAACACAACAACAAAATAACTTGTGCTCGGTGCTAGCTGTTAGCCACTCATAGCACTCAGAGTTGCAATCTTTGAAATGGCGCATAAAAGATTTGCTAGCCTTTGTTACCGAATGCAGTTTGGGTGTAGGTCTTCCTCAAATATTCTCTTTTGTCTGCAAAAGAGTGCCTTGAAAATCCTTGACTAAAGGGGCGATCTAACGCTGAGGGCAGCACTGGGCATGTAACGTAGCTAGATGTTGAGATGTAAACTCAAACTCGGTCTAATAACATTTACAAGTCTCAATTTAATAAACTGTCAAATATTCACTACTCTCCATCATCCGTTTTGCTGCTATGTGTATATACCCGGTACAACCTGTTTGCACATTCCTCTTGCACATCCCTGCTTATATTATTATTGATTAATTCCACAGTATACTGCATTGCACATTTTATTTTATTGCACATTTTACTCTTTATTTTTTCTTCTTATTTTGATTTTTTACCTATATTTATATATATATACTCTTGTGTTGTGTTACATATTTTGCACTGTCCATTGAGCGGACCTGACCTGACTTACATTTCACTACTGATTATATCCTGTATAATTGAGTATGTTACGAATAAACAAACCTTGAACCTTGAGGGCGGGCTGTCATTGAACAGCTCTCTACAGTTAATAAAGAACCTCCATTATGAAGGCATTTTCAATAGTAATTATAATAATAATAATAATAATAGCCATGCTTACATTTGTAAAGAATGTTGTACATTTATTTCTCTATTGAACGCTGTCATTTCACGTGAGAAAACAACGAATGACTCGAAAGACTCAAGATACATGAAGTAATAAATTCTCTTTTCGGCTCAGACTGCATAGTTTACGTTTATAGGGCTATCACATGATGAATGAACGACTCCAAAAGTCTGAAGACTCTAAACAGATTAACTAATTCCAATACAGAACCTATAGAATGTTGAGCATTCTTCACGACTCACATTAAAGATTGCTTCAAAATGAACAAATCGTTCAAGAGCGACCAATCACTACTCACGAAGCAAATAACAGATTCGTTAACATAAAACTAATATGAAATAGAAAACTTCACCACCACAAGCTTCGACAGAATAAGGGCAAAAATGGACCAGAAACCGCAAACTCAACAAGAGGATGACTCGATATCTGGCGTCTTACATAATGTCTCTCCTATAAAAAACATCGCTATTTCAATGCCACTTTGCAAGTATCACGAGATGAGTACCACAACACTGTGGTTTTTGTGATTGAAAAACATGACACCTGAAATACAGCAGCAACAAACAAAACTCTGAATAAAATGAAAAATTCCAGGAAAACAATCAGTAAGTTTAAACTACACCTAACTAATATATTTGATTAATGACTTAAAATACGATAATATTGTATTTTTTTGTGTCTTGAATGGGCAGTATACCTGACAGAATTTAAAACAGGCCTAAGAATGCCTTAGCCTATTACTAACAATTACACTATGCAGACTTACCATCTACAACGAAATGACCTAAACAAATTCAGACATACAAAATATTGTTTTAATTCAAGAAACGAAATATATTGATTTACTTTAGTTTTACTTTCAAAACAGCTCTTCAACTACTTTTCACATCTAAAACAAAAATAAACACCCGAACAATAGTACTAAAACAAATACATCAGTAACAAAACAATCAATTATTTAAAAATTATTATTACTACTACATTTCTGTTCTAATTGATCAGCCCATTCAATACAAAAGAACATATAAACTACTTTAACGTATAAACAATTCATGTAATAATTTTACATATTACATCTTATAAAAATTAACCAGATTTATGCATGTATATGTAAGTTCATATATCTATCATCTCTAACCAGTCTGCCCATTCTCCTCTGACATCAACAAGGCATTTTCGTCCACAAAACTGTCGCTCATTGGATATTTTCTCTTTTTTGGACCATTCTCTGTAAACTCTAGAGATGGTTGTGCGTGAAAATCCTAGTAGATCAGCAGTTTTTCAATACTCAGACCAGCCCGTCTGACACCAACAACCATTACACATTCAAAGTCACTTAAATCCCCTTTCTTCCCCATTCTGATGCTCAGTTTGAACTTCAGCAAGTCGTCTTCGCCACATCTAGATGCCTAAATGCATTGAGTTGCTGCCATGTGAATGGCTGATTAGCAAAATGTGTTACCAAGCTATTGAACAGGTGTACCTAATAAAGTGGCCGGTGAGTGAATATCATGATCATGTTTAGCAAATGTTACATCCAACTCAAGGAAGTAACAACAAAAAAGGGTCTGAAGTCCAAAAGTACGCTATATTAAAGCATAAACTCTTTATTTAAGTCTAGGGGTTAAATGATAAAGATAATCAATGAACAACAATAAAGAACCAAACAATTAACAACATGAAAGTCCATCTTCTCAGCTCAACTGCAGGACAAGGAAGAAAGCTCTTCCCCAACAAAGGCCGGGCAGCCACCTTAAATACAGGCCCGGATTGGTAACAGGTGTAGATCCTCATCTGGTAGCCAATGGATGATTATCTGTCTGCCACAGTCTTTAATGATGCAGTGTCACCATGTGCTCTGGTAACCTGTAAAACAAGAAACAACGACAACAGGAAAAACAAACAAAAGTAAAACGAAACCATAACACCTCCCCCTTTAAAAGGGAGAGATTCGCTTTAGAAACTCTACCTTATACAATTTCCAAAACCCAAATATACCCAAAATTAATAAAAAAAACACAGCCCCAACCTTACCAGAGTTATCACAAAATCATTAGAACATTACAACCCGTCCCCTCTTCACACCCATCCTGGATTCAAACCCAGCAATCTCCCGGCGCCTGGGAAAAGCAACATTTAAGGAATTGAAAACCAATAACAGAAAAAAAAGGAAAGAACGGTTTAGAATCTTCTCAACCACATGGGGCACGAGACAATGCATCAGCTAAGACATTGTCTGCGCCTTTCAGATGACGAATCTCCAAAGAGTAAGGCTGTAAGAAAAGGGACCACCTAATAAGACGCTGATTAGGACTCTGCAAAGAGTGAAGAAAAGTAAGGGGTTATGGTCTGTGTATACCACAGTTGGCATGATCCCACAAGACACAAACCTCAAAATGTTGCAGAGCCCAAATCAAAGCCTCTTTCTCAATAGTAGAATAATTGGTCTGATATGAATTGAACTTTCGTGAAAAATAACTGATCGAGCGATCAATACCATGCTCATCAGTCTGCAACAAAACGGCTCCTGTTCCAACCTGACTAGCATCAACTTGGAGTTTAAATGGTTTATCCAGTCGAGGAGCTGTCAGGACGGGTGACGAGGTAAGTAATCGCTTAACATTTTCGAAGGCATTTTCACATTTAGGAGTCCACACAAATTTAGCCCTTGCTTGTAACAAATCCGTAAGTGGGGCAACAACAGAAGAAAAGTTGGGACAAAAACTCCTATAGTACCCTGCCATTCCCAAAAATCTCATCAGCTCACGTTTTGTCTGAGGATCAGGAAATGTGTCAATTGCTATTACTTTAGCACCTACAGGTCACACTTTTCCCATTCCGACAACCTTGCCCAGATACGTCACAGTCGCCCTGGCAAACTCACACTTTGCAAGATTGACTGTGAGTTTGGCCTCTGCCAAACGCTCCAACAGTGCACGAATTCGGGAAATGTGTTGATCCCAGGTGTCACTATAAACAACGATGTCATCAAGATACACGGCACAACCTTCTAGACCAACGGTCACTCTGTTCATTAAACGCTGAAATGTAGCTGGAGCATTTCTGAGACCAAAACTCATAACAGAGTAAGAATACAATCTCCAACAATCAAAAGAAATAAAAAAATAAAAAAAAATAAAAAAAAAAATTCACTTTTATCAAATCTTCAGCTTCCTCTTTATCTTCTCTCCTTCCTTGCTAGCTTGTACTTATTTGAACAAGGCCTGAGACGTGGTGTTATTGGCACTTCCTCTGTATGTTTGCCTCTTCAAGATTAAGATCGCATTATGTACTCCCGCAATTTGTAAGTCGCTTTGGATAAAAGCGATCTGCTAAATGACTAGAATGTAATTGTAAATGTACAATCCAAAGGGGTAATGAAAGAGGAAATTGCCTGTGCTCGGTGGTCAAACACTTGCCAGTAGCCTTTGAAGCAAGTCAAATTACTGACAAACTAGCTCATCCAATTGATCTACACAGTCCCTCCATTCTAGGCAACGGATACGAGTCCGGTCTAGTTAGACGATTTACTCGTCTATAATCTGTGCAAAAACGCTGAGGCCATCTGTTTTCCCACCAACAAGCAAGGCGAAGCCCAATCTCAAAAGGATGGCTTTGCGATGTTTATTCAAGCATGTAATTGACCTCAGACTCTAATTCTTGACGTTTTATCAAATGATACACGAAAAAATGCTGACGAACAGGTTTAGCATCTCCTACATCTATATCGTGTTCAATCAAGTGGGTGCAAGGAGTATCTGAGAAGAGAACAAGGAATTCAATCAACATAGACTTTACATCAGATTGTTTTTCACAAGATAAATGTTTTAATAATTCTTCTAAATTTGCCAAGGTTTCAGAGTTTTTTAGACGAGGTTGTAAAATTACATCGTCAGGAGGTTTCACATCCTGGTCTAAATCACTTAAAGGCGTCAAACTAGCTAAGGCAACTGAGGAAGAAATTACCTTAGGAGCCACAGTACGGGCATAAAAAGGCTTTAACAAATTCACATGGCACAACTGAGAATGCTTCCTGCGCTCAGGGGTAGAAAGTATATAATTGTGATCAGACACTTTTCGAAGCACAGTGTAAGATCCTGAAAACTTTGCACAAAAAGGAGAATCTGGTAAAGCAAACAAAGCTAACACTTGATCTCCTGGGCTAAACAGGCGAACCTCTGACTTGCGATCAAACCAACATTTCATCTTTTCCTGGGTTTTCCCCAATTTCTCCCTTGCCAATTCCCCAGCCAGAACTAAACGCCGACGAAAACCGTGTATATACTGTATCAAACTATGTGGTGGCTCCTCCTGTAGAGCAACCATCACACAGTACTCCCAATGGTCCCCGTACACAATGTCCAAAGACTAACTGATTGGGACTAAATCCCAAACTCTCCTGGACAACCTCACGTGCGGCCAACAGCAACCATGGTAAACCTTCCTCCCAGTCACCCTTTAACTCAGTGCAATATGCTCTCAACAAAGATTTTAATGTCTGGTGAAAACGTTCTAAAGCACCCTGACTTTCAGGATGGTACGCAGTTGATCGGTTATGTCTAATACAGAGTTGTTTTAACACCTCCTGAAACATATTAGATGTAAAATTTGTTCCCTGATCGCTCTGAATAACTTTTGGAATGCCAAAAATAGATATAAACTGAGACAATGCTTTTACTACTGATCGTGTGGTGATTGAACGCAAAGGATATGCCGCAGGATAGCGAGTGCTCTGACACATCACTGTCAGTAAGTACATGCAACCAGACTTTGAAGGTGGTAAAGGCCCAACACAATCCACTAGAAGATGTTGAAAAGGCTGTCCCATGGCAGGTATGGGATATAAAGGCACAGGCTTCATAGTTTGATTTGGTTTTCCAGTCAGTTGGCAGGTTGAACAAGTTAATATACCGTCTTACATCACTCTTAATACGAGGCCAGTAAAAATACTGCAGCAGATGTTGGTAGGTCTTATTTACGCCAAAATGGTCAGACACCCCACCATGAGCGGACTCTAAAACAGTATTTCGCAAAGAAACTGGCACAACTACCTGTATAGTGGGTTCAGTCAAACCTCCCTCTGCATGAAAAGTCCACTTCCGCAATAGTACCTCATTTTCAATGAAGTACCCATTAGCTGAACTCTCTTCTACCTCCGGAGACAAAACAGCATCAAAAAGAGACTTCCGAGAAGGATCCTCTCTCTGAGCAATAACCCAAACCTGATGAGAAACAGAAGGCAAAGCAAGGAGACCAGGCACCATCCTCTGAGATTTCACAAGGCCCTTAAAATCCCTCAGCCTGTCATCAGTTATTTTTTTACTCATTGCACGCGTAAGTGCACATGAGACAAATACCTCTGGATGCTGCTGAGAAATATCCATGTCCCCCAGCGAAGTAGGACAAGTAGTAACCACAGGTGGAGATGTGACATCACTCCACACACGGTCACCCGCCAGATTATTACCCAAAATAACTGACACACCCTCCACTGGTAGAGAAGGACGAACTCCCATCACCACTGATCGATTTACTAAATCAGATTGGAGAAACACATTATGCAGGGGTACAGACAATGTTTGCAATCCAATACCCCTAATCAGCACCCGGTTTCCCGTATCAGTCTCCTCTGAAAAAGGCAATACAGATTCTAAAATGAATGATTCAGATGCACCAGTATCTCGAAGAATCCTAATAGGAACTTTATCAGTACTTCCAAGCAGGGATACATAGCCCTCTGTAATGAAAGGAGCATAACCTACATCTCCATCATTACAAAATGCCACCGATTTCTCAACTTCTGTAAAGTATCAATAGGAACGTCAGACTCATCTGTTTGAACTGATGAAACAACAAGTACAGGCTTGTGTTCAGATTTAACACGCATCAGTTTTCCATTGAGTGCTAAGCAATCCTTTTTCCAGTGACCCTTTAAATGACAATAAGCACAACGGTCACTTTTATCAGCATCACTTTTCCAACTCCTCTCACCTCTATTATGATGTTCAGACAAGACTTGACGGGGTACGGTTACACCCTCTGTTGGAAACTCACTGAACTTAAACCTACCTTTCTTGACTTCACATTTATGAGTGAGTACATACTCATCAGTAAGAATGGCAGCATCCTCAGTAGACGTAACATTTCGATCAGCCAAAAAGGTAGAAACATGCTCAGGCAAAGTACTTTTAAACTGTTCCAATAAGAACAACTCGTGAAAATCTTCACGATTATTTGCACCTGAAGCAGCGCACCAACGATCCAACTGTATCTTTAGATCTCTCGCAAATTCACAATATGTCTGTTCTGCAGGTTTTCTCAGGTTCCTAAACTTTTGCCGATAAGCCTCTGGTACCAGTTCATAAGCCTTCAGTACAGCGTCTTTAACCTTAAGATATTTTTGGCTATCGTGAACACTCAATGAAGAGTAAGCTTTTTGCGCCTTACCAGTTAGCACACACACTGTAACAACAAAGTCTGTTCATTTTCTGGCCATTTCATAACATCTGCCAAACGCTCGAACAAACAAAAAAATTTGTCAACATCAGTTTCACTAAATTTGGGTAACAACTTAACATTATTGGCCACATCCAACCCTTTTTTACCCGAAACAGTTAGACCAACAAAACTACCTCCCAGCTTTCCCTCACCAATTAACTGGAAGTGCATAGCCTCTACCTCCAACCTACGAATCTCAACTTCACGAGTCTTTAATGATCCAGTGTCACCATGTGCTCTGGTAACCTGTAAAACAAGAAACAACGACAACAGGAAAAACAAACAAAAGTAAAACGAAACCATAACAAACAAAAGGCCAAAACAAACAGTGTTATTTACTAAAATGTGAGGGGTGTACTCACTTCTGTGAGATACTATATATATATATATATATATATGAGGCTGACAGCTTTTGTATCAATTTATTACAATAAATCATGCCTATATACTACAGCCTTTAAAGACAAAGAAGACTTTGATGTGCAAGGAGGTAAACAGACCATCATTGAAGTGACCGAACTTCCTTTCCCTTACAAGCCTCCCAAAGACATTACTACGCTTACCATAGCACAAATAAAGTCCATGACGTCCAGGCACTTAGTAAGTACAATCATAACATCTGTTCATATCATGATCCCTTTAAATACAAAAAAATTCTCTACAAAAATAACAGCTGTTAGTTTATTATAAAATATAAAACGTTATCACAACAATCAATAATATTCTTATTTTCAAAACCTATTGATAAAAAACATACTTATGTTTATGTACATACCACCACATACTGTACAATTGTGTTTAAATATTTTATTTATTTATACCTTAAATTTCATAAATCTTAAATTTATAATAAATTTTTCATCAAATACCTAAGACAATACAAAAATAACTTTGATACTATACATCCAAACCACTTACTGTTAGCAATTATGATAACCATCAAGCTTACTAACTAATTTACAGTAATTGCTGTAAAAATATAATATATATATTCAAAAAATAATACATAATAAATCTCCCGATTAATTTACTTATCCAAATGTTCTTTCTCTTTATTTGCTAAAACACTATTAAACTCAGAACATGAAAGTGGACTTTAATTCAGACATTATTTTATTCATTACAGATCACCAAACTGGAAGCATCTGTCCACATAATGGACATTTCAACCACTACTGTCACAATCCGTGAAAACGACTGTGAGCAGAAGAACGGCTGCCTAGCAAACACAACTGGAACAATCACACTTTCCTTGTGGGACTCTCAAATAGACCAGGTGGAAGTAGGCAAACATTACACCTTCATAAATCTGTCTACAAGAAAGTCTATCACAACTCTACACAAAAAGATAACAACCTGTACTACAGATGACATACACCTCTACTGACTCTAAATACAGTAACAACAGACATCACAGGTGCTTCTATAAACATAAACAAAAACAGTGTCCAAAGTGCCACACACCCCAGCAAACATTGTCGCCGAAGGACAAATTCCACATATGTGGAACCTGTAAAAATCCTTCGAAAAGGCACCAGTTAGATCACAAAATGCAATGGATTTCTAACAATTCTGGACAAAGATAAATAAATCTCTCTCTTGATCAGTAATTCACTACTGACAAATTTTGTGAACAAACAAAACGATGTGAACAACCAAGGCGTAGAAGACTTCTTCATGACATATGGTCTAATCACAATCACATACACTGAACACAACCAAATAATAGACCTTCAAACAGAAACTGCTAATGCAAACACACCCACAACACAATGATACTGATTATGAACTCACTGGTGTATTAGTAGAAGTTCATGAAGATTACTTAAAAACACAGAACAACAAATCTGACATTTCAGCCTCTGAACAATCAATTCCACTGTCGCCACAAGAGTCTACTCATGATCACATAAAAAAAACACAATTCAGTCTATAAACATACACACACTAAGTTGTATAATACATCTGCGATGCTAACATACACCCATTTCTAATGGATGAAGCCTTGGCCTGGAAGAGAGGTCGTCAGGTGGTCTCCAACCTTCTCTGGGTGTTTCGACCCTTAACCACAACACCCTCCAGTTGGCGGGTCAGCAGTGACTAGCCAAGTCACTGCCCCTCTCTCCTCCAGGCTTCTAGCTTGTGCCAGAGCCAACAGGAGGCTCTCTCGGATGCTTTTCCCAGCCTACGAACGGCTGCTTTCCTCAAGTGGCCTCTCAATCCAACCTTTGTCAATAAATTCCACACAGATTGACTTGGGAATCCTCAAAATCCGACTTCCACAGTCATCAGACATGTTGTCCACCCCTTGTCCCGGCAGCATTGGACAAGTTGCTGGTATTTGCCTTTTTTCCTCTCTGCAGCTTCCTCACAGCCCTCCTCCCACGGTACCGTCAACTCCACCAGGATGATCTTCTTTCCCCCTGGAGACCACATAATGATGTCGGGCCTTAGAGTTGGGGGCAGTAACGCCTCGGGGAAGTGAAGTTTTCTCCAGAGGTCAACTTCCATTTCCCATCCCTGGGCTGACTGCAGGAGATTCTGCCTGACTTGGCTGGGGACGACAGGTCTTTGGCCCTCTTTCACAAAGGCGATGGTGCTCAGCAGTGGTCTTGCTTTGGCTGGTTGTTTCTTCCTCCTTTCCTGCTCCAGGATGTCTGCGAGCACTGCCAACACCTTGTCATGGCGCCACCTGCATCTCCCCTGTGTCAATGCGATCTTACACCCTGACAGAATATATGCCATTGTTCCTTTCCCGCCACACAACCTGCACAGTGGGTCCTCCCTCCTCCCCCACCTGTGCAAATTGACTGGGGTTGGTAAGGTTTCATACACTGCTCGGAGTAGAAAGGATTTACGGAAGGGCTCCAGCCGCCACGGTTCCCAACTCGTCCAGGCGCCTTGAGTTTAGAGCTCGATGGATTTTGCTCTTCTTCCTCAAGGTTTCATACTTCATACATTAAAGTGTACTATTAAAAATATGAAATTTAGTGTACTTTAATTTCTTTCAAATCATAACCCATTATTCTATAACCAAAATGTTATACAATCAACACAATTCAAAATTACTCAATTAAAACAAATCAAACTGTGCAATACTCCAACCAACTTGAAATATAATAGGCGGTGTCTTTGTCCATGTTCCCATAATAGTGTATATGAGCTATGAACATGGGCTAATCTGGAAAAAAACTATTAAAACAGAATACTTATCGGATGAAATTAAAACAAGTCAATCAAAACAAAATGCAATAGGGGTCATAAGCATGATGCCCTGAACAAGCCTCATAAGTTTTGAACAAGCTCCACCTAGTGGTAAAATAAAATAAAATCTAATGCTTATAAATTGACATGCAGTCAAATTATGGACAATGTTGGCACCTCCTTCCACTGCTTAATCATTACCAAATCCAACAATACCAAACATACCAGATTTAACCTTGGTTTGTGAAACATTACAAGTCATGTTCTCGCACTTGTTTGATCTCAACAACACGAACCGCATTTTTTCAGTTTTTAATTCAATACAATAAAGCACGATTTATTCGCGTCATTCGCGTCTGGTGTGAACGCACCTTAAGTCTTCTACCTACTGGTCAATGCACTTGCCTGATACATGAAACAGGCTTTTCAACTTAAGCAGCACAGAGCCTATATATATTTTTTTTTTCAATAAAATCGGGCAACATTTCACTTACTGCCCTCAATACTTTCTTCTTCTTCTTCACCTTCTTCCTCATGAGTTATGCTGCTAGAATGGCCAAAGGCAGAATCTAAACTTGAATGCAGAACTTGTGGACTTGTGGTTTAAAGTCAGTGACACAATGAGGCATATGCCACAAATGTGCCCACAAAAGCACTCGAATTGCACTTAAGTCACATAAATAAAGACTTGGGACTTGACTTGGACTCGTGAACAGCTGACTCGAGACTTGACTTGGACTCGTGAGACTCGCAAGTCATTTGGTATAGGAGTTTATATGAATGTATAAAGAAGTTTAAGTCTCAAAAGAAGTTTAAATGGTATTTTCTTTTCATCTTGTCTCTGTATAATGCATATTAATCCCCCTGGGGTCGAAGCCAGCACCGGTGCGGGCTGTTTTGGATTTCCTTTATGAAAGCGAAAAGAACAAAAAATACTCAGTTTTGATCGTACAAATAAGAAAAGGTATCATTTGAAACGGCAAAGGGTCTACTTTTATTTATGTATAGTCATAATAACAACGAAACAATGTACTTTTCTAAAATTCATAAACTAAACAGGGTGTGTTCACTGTATATAAAAGATGTTTTATTAACAAAGTTCGGGAGGAGCACGTCAGATACTTAGCCTAATCAAATACAAGTTAATTGATGGTAAAATGCCAAAATCTAATATTATATTTAATTAAAAAAAGTTAAACTTACCACCTCTCACCTTCTACACATGTGCTTCACAAAATGGCTCTGGCTGGAAAGCGTATTTGCATGTCAAGTGTAGGGCTGTGACAGTGGCGCAGTGTTGTGATATATACAGTATATATATATATATATAAATATAATATATATAAAATAAATATCATTCTAAAATGCAAAAATAAATAAATGAGGCTCAATTATCTATTAACAAATGTCCGTGTTTATTTTAGCACTTACGTCAGTGAACACTAAAATAAATATAAAATAAACAATACAGTTAAATAGGAAAGTAACATTAAATAAGAAAGTTAAATACACCCTGTGACCTGGTCTACCTCACGCGAGCAGCACGGCGAGAACCCATTATAATCCGTGATGCTGTCTACACCAGATGCGCGATATAACATGACAAATCCCTCACAGTAAACTGCCTCGTCCCTGACACAAAGTTAAAATGTCCTGTGGACAGACTCAACCTGTTGTGTTGCGATGCGGTGTCCGTTTTAGACACGGTTCACTGCTCCGCCACCAAGCAAGCGTGCGCGTTAACTCATTGTCTGCTGCACGCGCTCTCTGTGGAATAGGAATTGCAGCGTATATTGCCAAATTTCTTGTTAACATCTGCCATTTACCACTGTCTCGTTCATATTTGGCTAGTTTGGAGAAAGCCTCGCCAATACACACCTGCCCAGCCGGGCGTTTGTGATCACGTGAACTCGAATACACTTGTACAAACGCGGATGGGGGACATCAATGGAAATTATTCCAGATCGGCAATGCAGTATTTGGTTTCCCAACAAGGTCCATCGCTCATCACAATATAAATATGCTGAATGCAGAATAAAGTGTATTTTCCTGCGCTCAAACCTGCTTAATCTAACGGAAATGCTGTGTATTGCATTTGAGGTAATTTGTGAAATTAGCATAGATTTATAGTCTAAATAAAACAATTTGCAAGTGTTACTATTATTACACTTGTTTACAAAAGTTTGTATTATGCTTGTTATTTATGGAGTGTGTGACGTCACGTGCGCTACCACCGGTGGCAATACACAACCGCGGTGGCAACCAACCAACGCCAGTGGTTTTCACGGCCACCGTCACAGCCCTAATCAAGTTGCTCAGTGTAACGTGGCCAACAAGACGAGAGACGTGCGGATTCATGTGCAAGCATTATTGATAGACATGGTCAAGAACACAGGCAGCGTCGAACAAATGTCAAACAGGTATATAGAGGGCAAGGCAGATGAGTACTCAAGTAAACGGAGCGTGGTCTACGGGGGCAAGGCAGAGAGATAATCCAGGTAACAAGCAGAAGGACAGGAACCCAAAACAAGGCAACACGAAAGACTAGACTAGACTAAA
>JAPDDN010000024.1:0-68343 GCA_027422405.1 Ptychobarbus kaznakovi
CGAGGAGCAGGCACTCCTGGCGAGGGCGCTGGCGAGGAGCAGGCACTGGAGGGCACTGGCGAGGACCAGGCACTGGAGGGCGCTCGGGTAGCGCGGAACTGGACGGAGGCATCGGTGAACTGGACGGAACCAGCGGAGGCATCGGTGAGCTGAACGGAACCAGCGGAGGCATCGGTGAGCTGGACGGAACCAGCGGATGCATCGGTGAACTGGGCGAACCAGCGGAGGCATCGGTGAGCTGGACGGAACCAGCGGAGGCATCGGTGAACTGGACGGAACCAGCGGAGGCATCGGTGAACTGGACGGAACCAGCGGAGGCATCGGTGAACTGGGCGGAACCAGCGGAGGCATCGGTGAGCTGGACGGAACCAGCCGAGGCAACGGTGAGCTGGACGGAACCAGCCGAGGCAACGGTGAGCTGGACGGAACCAGCGGAGGCATCTTCATCGTTGCGAGCGGCGGCACACTCTTCGCCGCCGGCGGCAGCAGGCTGATGATTCCCGGCCCTCCCTCGCGGGGAACCAAAATCAGCCGCCTCCTCTTGGGTTTTGGGTGGATTATTCTGTCATGATCCGTCATGACGCTGCACGGAGGAGCCAGGAACACGGAACGAGGAGACGAGGAACTTCTTTGAAACATTTTAATATGACAGAACACGGAGACAACAGAGATCGCTGGAGACAGGTACACACACTCAGGACGTTCAGACATTAACAATAATCCACCAGAAACATGGGGCAGAACAGACTATATATAGGGAGACATAACTGGAAACACCTGGGACAAAATCAAGACACAGACGGAGACTAATTAACTAATGATGACAGGAAACTAGGACAGGAAAACCAAATATGGGCAGGGAAACACAAGGCAGAGGGAGACAAACTGTGACAATAAGTGTGTAGACATAAAATCACATTTAAACAAGACAAAACAGGCAAACATCCCGGTCTGAAGCGGCAGCCAAACGTGCACAGCATACTCACACCGGAAACAAAAATATAAATCTTTCACAAGTAAAGTGGATCAAAACATAGATTTGGGCCTACTTCTAGGGCTTTTTTTCTAGAGCTTAAGTGAACGGCTTTCTTTCTTTCTTTTTTAAAACGTCGGTTGGAAATATGAAATATAATCAGTAATTATTAATCAGTAATTATTTTGTTAATTTTTTACAGATTTAAATTAGATATATTTGAATACTTTTTTAACACTTCTGTACTTTAATATATATACACACACACACACACACACACACACACACACACACACACACACACACACACACACACACACACACACACACACACACACACACACACACACACACACACACACACACACACACACACACACACACACACACACACACACACACACACACACACACACACACAGTACTATATCTAATGCTGATTTTCGGATTACATTTTTTTTTTTTTTATCACTTCTTACTGTTCATAATACCATGAATAAACAGGCCAACATACTTCAGAGTTTGGTTCTTTATAAAAGACTCAAGTATCACTTCCCCCACAAAAAAATGTCAAAGATTTCGGTTAACTATTATCCTCAGGATTTATGCTTGTCATTTTTGTCCTCCTCTTAATTCGCCACTCTAGGTGGCGAGAGACTTTTTAAAGTCTGAATCCATAGCAGCAGGATTTTATTAATACAGTAGCTGCTCTGACTCTGTCTTATTAGCACAATGATCCCTGACTTGCACACACTGAGTACATCTCTCAAATGAAGCCATGCTGAGGGAAGGACGTATGTGTGTGCGAACGTAAATCAGCGTGTCCATGTTTCTGGTCGTATCACTACGCTTTATTTCAAACCCCATCTGGGTAGTTTATGACTCAGTGAATGAATGCAGGCTCCTGTTAATCTGATGAACGTAATTCCTGTTACACAAGGAAACTGTACAGCAAAGCAACGTCAGAACAAGAGTGAATGGTTGGGGTGTGGAGAGAAGAGGTATAAGAAGAGTTGTTTTCCTTTTCAGCTGTGTGCCCTCAACAAGTTTATGTTGTACCTGGGCCATATGTCCTCCGTAGGAAATAGATTTTATTAATTCTGTTACGTCCAAGTCACTCGGGTTACTTACGGTCCAAGTGCACAAATGTGAGGCTCTATTGTCGGCTGCGTTCAGAGAAGAAAAATGATTAAAAAAGAACCTGGAATAGAAAACAAGCTTCCATAGTTTCTTTCAACACGCAATCATGCGGCTTCCCTTGTTTGGAGGAAGCGGACATTTTACTGCCCCTCTGTGGTCCAGGTGTTGTCTTTTAATTGGCCATTCTGAAAGCAATAAAGCATTTCAGTTACATCGTCTTGTAAAGTGCTTTCACGCCACTTCCAAATGATGTAATTACACAGCCATTCGACGCACAGGCTTGGAACATATAAGACAGGGCCACGGGCTCACAGCAAGAGTCACTGAGGTTTCTCTAAATATGTTTTTCATTTATGAAGCAAAACAGCAGAAAGAGAAGCAGTAGTTTGCTCCAGAAACTGGTGCTTTCATTCACTGTTTCCACCGCAGCCCAGCTTATGCTTTCAGAGTAAAGTGATGAAAAAAGGGTGCATGGATTTTGTTTTCTTTAATGTGTAAAGTAAGCCAATTTATTCAAAGGTGTTTGCCATCAACAGCACACATTGGTCATGCCACCTTTTCACTCTTGTTCATTTTGGCAGTTCATGGTATTACATTTTTCCCTCCTCTCATTTATAAGTATCACTTGTAGGGAGAGTTCACCCAAAAATGAAAATCCTGTCAACATTTACTCACTCTCAATTTGTTCCAAACTTCATTTTTGGAATAACTATCCCTTTAAAAACGTTCTAATATAAATTAAGTAAAACAGTAACTAGAATGTTAATTACACAAAAGTTGTAATCTCTAAAACAATAGTGCGTAAAAAACATGAATAAAAGAACGCCTGAAGATACTGGTAAAACCTCTTTCTCATTTTGGTAGTTCATAATTTGTTATTCTCTCTCCCTTTATCATTTTACTTAAAATAGTTGTATTAACTACTGTCAGAGAGATGTGTCCCTTCCTTAAAACAAAACAAAACTAAACTAAACCAAAACCAACAAAAAGCAAAGCCAAAAAAGGGCAAACAAAACAACAACAAACACAGAACAAAAGATGACAAGAACAGACAAGCCAGCTAGCAGCTAGCAAACTAACGAACAATAAAACAAGCTAGTATTTTATTTGAAAACAGATGTATTTTATTAGAATTATTAATTGCATGATAGAGAGCGCCATCATAGAAGCCTCGTTCACTTCAGCCGGTGACTCATTCCGCATTCCTGGCCAGGGGAAGAGCACTCCCTCAGATGTGAGCGTTAGCCGTGTGAGAGATTAGCCTATTGCACTTGTGAAACCGCCATGAGGGAGGGGGGTGGATATCAAGATTCCTGATAACTTGGCCTCAAGTGCGCACTCAGATATTTCCTGTCACTAAAAGAGGCCACTCTTCCTGCTAGACAGGTGAAGGCATGAGAGAATATAGTCAAAAACAATCCACTCAGACCACTTTTTCATACATAACGAGACTTGAGTGGACCTGGCTAAATTAATTTGTTTTATTGTTATGTTTGGTGCAATTGTTTTTTTTTAAGCAAATGCACAGGGGTGTCACATTCTTGTTATTAAAGTGGCACAAATGACACATTTCATCAGGATTGGTGATCAGGTCTAACTAAGGATTTGATATAAATGACAATAATTCACACATCTCTGTATCATTGGTGCCTCTGCTCTAACAAGGTCCAACTGACATGGAAACGAGACTGTAGATTTGTATTTCAAAAATCTATTGCACATACCCTGAATTTGCAAAGAGCACAACCACAGTGATAAATATAAGGTCAAATGTAGCATCATCGGTTATATAAAGAAACTTGGCATTCCAGCACAGCACATACTGTGCCTCTGTAGGAAAACATCCAAATAAACAACACAAAATGATTTTAAAATACATAATGACGTAATATTTTGAGTGTAATTTGTACATTCAAAAAAGTGCATTTAAAACGAAATAAAAAAGTTATCATTTACTACCCTCATGTTTTTTCAATTCCGTATGACTTTCTTTCTTCCATGGAACATGCAAGGATAATTTGTGAATAGTAAATTGTATTATTGTTAATTTTTTTTCTATGAAAGTAAAATGTATGGGTACTGGAGCGAAAAAGCACCATTATATTATTATAAAAATAATTCTAATGATGTGTTTTGTTAACAGGATTATTGTAAATATCCAAAGCAAGAATGATTAATTCATGAACTGATATCACTACTTCTCATGAACACTCCAATAAGAGAGGCACGTGGTGGATGTCAAGATTTTCACTGAATAACAACTTTCCATTCTGTAAATACAAAATTCCATTCTGTAAACTTTTTGTTTTGCATGGAAGCAAGTGAGTCACCGGGCTTGGAAAACAATGAAGGTAAATTATGACCATTCATTTTGGGGTGAACTGTCCCTTTAAGCCTGATCAGTTTCAAATATTATACTTACTTCTTATGTAGCCAAATGTATGGATCGCCTTTGGTAAATGGTGATGGGAAAATATTTATATATATATTTGGGAGGAAATAATGTTTTTTGTTGTTGTTTTTTTTCTCCTTCAAACGTATGGTGAGTGAATGCTGAGTTCCTTGTTTGGAGGAAATACAATTTATTTAAATACTCTTGTGTTCACTAGCAAAACTTTTCCATCTCAAAAAACATTGCGTTCCCTCACAATAGCATTGGAAAAGTATTAATATATTTCCATCACCAGTCTTTCATTCTCTATAAAACGTTTTACAAGTGGAAGCAAAACTTTTGTGAGAAAATGTAAAAATGTTGTGAGTAGACACTACATTTTATTTTTTTTAAATACATTTGTGATCCTATTTCCTATCTCCTATATTTTCAAATGAACGAAGCCTCTGAATGGACAGATTAAAATTAAAATATAAAAAACTTCCAAAATATCCATGTACATATTGATTGTTCTCAAGGGAACGATCAAAAAATCTACGTTCCCACATGAAACTTTACAAGAATTTACCATTCTCTCAAAGTATTGCACTGCCCCAAGAAACTTAAACAAATAAACTCAAATCTCAAGTTCAAGGTTCTTTATTCGTCACATAATAAATTATACAGGGTATAATTAGAAGTGAAATGTAATCAATCAGGTCCGCTCAGTGGACAGTGCAAAAGAATAAAAAAAAAAACATTCTATAAGGTAACACAACACGAGAGCATATATATGGTAAAAGAAGAGAAATAAGAGTAAAAATGATGCAATGAAATAAAAAGTGCAAAACAATAAGATGTGAAATAAAACAGTGTACTGGGACTTAATAAATAGTAATGTGAATAAGAGGGATGTGCAGACGGGTTGTTCAAAACAATAAGAATATTTACAGTGTTTATTTATTAAAACAATGAGTCCAACAAATTGAATAAATAGTAATGTGAATAAGAGGGATGTGCTGGGTTTGTGATTTAGGAGCCTGATGGCAGTGATCTCATCTTAATTAATTTTAGCTTTACTTTATGACCTGTTTATTTATTAAAACTTCCATATACATGTGTTATTTATTAAAGTTAAAACTTGCCTTGTATTATTCAGTATTTTACATGACAAACATCTTGATCTAATAACTCCTTTTGCTTCTTGTGTGACGTCACAGAATTTCATCTCCTGCTGGTCAGCCAGTAAAAACAAATCAACTCAAAGAACTACAATAACATGGTCCATAGGCTATTCTCTCCACGTTTGTGCGTCAAGCAGATACAGGAGGATCTCTTGATGTGTGAAAAGCTTTTGTTCTCTAAAGAGCAGACTCGGTTATGACCCCTCATGCCATTAGATCATAAAGCATCAGGAACCGAAGCATGTTGTGTTCAGTTAGCAGCTTATTGGATTCCAGCTCGCAAACATAAATCAAATATCACCGAAGCTCATGAGGGTTGAAAGGCCTTGGCTACCGTGAGTTATATTTTGCTCTTTACTCAGCAACACACAGACGGATATAGGCATCAAACACACACCCCAGATATCAGATGACGCTGTTGTTTTATATAAGTTGCACTATAAAAGCATGGTATATGATCTAATCGCAGTCCGGTTTTTGGCCATGTTCCTCAGAGGACTGTCACCCAGGGGAATCGCGGGTGTCTGTCTGCTGATTCATTCTCCCTGAGCGCTGACATCCTCCGGCATGCCTGACCCCTCACCCTCATAACTCCCGCTTTTTTTCCACGGGACGAGACCCCACGACCTGCTCCGTCTCCTTGAGTCATCTCGCAGGCTCACAGAATCCGCCTGCCCTCCGAATTCCTTTACGGGGCTGAAACATGAGCCTGACCCAGTGAGCTCATCGACAGGCGTGGACTTACAAAATAACTGTGAAAAAGAAAAGTGAGAGTGCGAGAGATGGAATGTAGAAACAAAAGAGAGGTTAGACAGTGGCAGCGTCGGCTCCCGAAGGGGTTAAGTTACACGCAGCCAAAACATAAGGAAATAAAGGTGCACTTATGAGCCTCATTCTCGGGACCGACGCCACACTTCTCAGCAGGAGCTTCTTCTTTTGAGTTCAGGAGTTTCGTTCTCCCCTGTCGGAGTCGTTATCGAAAACATACGTAATTCAAGAAGGCTCCTGTTGCGACCTTCTGACCTGCTGCGACCGAGAGACTCCGGTGTAAAAGTAAGTGGCTTTCATTTAAAGAACATCTGAGTGCAGATTGAAAGGGAAACAGAGTTTTATCTGATGCACTTTCATAACTGTATTATCAAAACTAATTGTGGCAATTACAAAATATGTCATGCGAATGAAAAGTCAGCATGGAAACGGTTATGACAGGACTGTATATATCTGGCGCTGAGAGTGTGAACAGGCTTTTTAAACTTTAATTCATTGCAGTATAATTGGATATACTTTTATTAATTATTTAGCCATCTTCATGTCTTTTTTTCCAGAACATTGACTGTTGTATACTGTATCACTTTCTACCAGTCAACACTTGTTTGCACATAACATGAGTGTGTGTGTGATATGTGAACCTGCTTTAGTAGAATATATATGTTGTGTGTGCAATAATGTGTGATACAGTTTCAAAAAAGCTGATTTTAAACATAAGGTAACACTTTAGTATAGGGAGCAATTCTCACTATTAACTAGTTGCTTATTAGCATGCCTGTTATTAACATAGTGGATGTTTATAAAGCACATATGCTGCATCACCAATACATAAACGTAAAAACTACCTTACTAACTATTAATAAGCAGCAAATTAGGAGTTTGAGGCAAAAGTCAGTATTAACGGTTTGTTAATAGTGTGAATTGGACCTTAAACTATACTGTGACTAAACATAAATACCAGAATTCAATTATTTGGATAAATGCTCATCTAAACAACACAACACACATCTACACATTACACATGTATGTCTAACCGCACAACTGGTGTAATTTAAGCAAAAGCACAATTGTTAAGTTATTCATTGAGGGAAAGACACAAAATTACAAAGTTTGAGAATGAGAATGAGTTAAACAACTAACTATGATGCTGCTATTCCCTCTTTTGCTGCAGAGTTCATATGATGAGTTATATATTATTTCAAACTACGACAAAAATTGAATTGTTAGAAACAAGTTTTAATGCTTGATATGATAATCTAGACTGCAGGGATCATTGCTCGAACATTATATTCTGACGGTACGACTGTGTTCCTACCAGCTCAACTGGTAAAGTTTACCTTGAATGAAAGTCTGCCAAAAGGCATAAATGCAAATGTGTTAGTTACACCCGTTATTCACCAAGCTCCCTCACTTCTTGAACATATATTATATTTTGGGCACTTTGATTATGCTTTCAGCTAATAATAAGAGTGTTGCTCTGAGCTCACGTTGCAAATCCATATCACAGCTTTTCTGCAGAGTTTGACCTTCTTTTTGTCCTGATTTTTGGATTTTGACTTCCATATGTATATAAATAACTTCGGAAAACATTCTTTCTTTAGTAATCTTGGACTACTAATTCACGTTTTCGGGACTGAACTGTGGTCTCAAAAATATTTGGATACTATTGGGTACTTAAACCACACATAAAAACCAGTATCATCTGCACTCAAATAATTATCGAGTTCCTCTCAAAACTAACTTTTCTAGCCATTTTCTCAATGACTTTTAACCAATTGGTATAGCATTTCTATTCAAGTTCACACAGGTGTACAGTACCAGGTGTCATTCATCACATTAACTATATGTTTCACTAGCATTTTACAACCAGAATCTGTCACAGTACTTTTACAGTACTGTATCTTTATTTTGAACAGTTCTGCATACCTACTGTTTTTTCTTTTCATTTCAAACCTAACATCACATTTTAGTTTTTTTTTTTCCTTGCAGAAAAGCTGCGTGTTTGTGATACAAAATGTATTCCTATTTATTAAATATTTTATTAGATACCTATGGACAAACATATATTTTTAACTGCAGCTTTAATGTCCAAATATGTTTTTGAGCCATTCTAAATTATTAATTTAATTATGTCATATCTAAAGTAAAACAAACATTAAAACACTTTTAAAACACTGTATAAATGTTATGATATGATTGAAATGGGTCAGCTTCAATATACAGCGTTTAATGTGACATTGCAGCCGTTGTTCAGGAGTGAAGTACAGTAACGGTAGCCCATGTGGTCAGATCCGTGCCGGGAGTGGAGAACACAGTTCATGAATCAGATGTTTTGTGAAGCAGGACCTGGCACTGAGGCACAGCTTACATACGCAAGGGTGCAGAGCGCGATGTTTTGTCGCAAAATGCCAGCACAAGTGCTTGACTGTTCTTAAGTCACACCAGAAATAGTCTTTTACTTCAAATACACGCTTAAGATCTCAAGATGACCACGATCCCTCCCGCAAGAAAAGAAAAAAACAAACACTGTGGAGAGAGGGCTAATGTGATTAAGCTAAAACGTAGGGTAGGGCATGCATTTAATTAAGTCAGCTATGCTTGCTCCTCAACCACCATCAATCATTTCAACTGACGGGTCATGTGGCGCTTGGTTTGTTATTCCTCTTAATGCTGAACTATCACAAAAAACGAGCCGCATTTTACAATGCAGAGCATTTTGGCTGTATTATGTAGCGGAGAATGAGCACAGCTGTGTTTATATATATTTATTTTTTTTTTAAGAGAAGAGAGAAAAACAGAAGAGAGATTGTGATAAATATGAGAGAAAAATGCACATATTCCGAATGATTACTGTAACACCACAAGAAAGAGAGAGAGATAAATACAAGCTAGTTCCAGTTAAACTGCAGAGAGTATGTCTTACCTTGTTACTCCAATCAAAATAAAAAGGGGCATTTTGTAAATGAGCGAAAGTGTATATATCATATAACTCATAAAGTAATGTTAAAAGGAAGGAAGGAAGGAAGGAACTCAATGAAAACAATGTGGCTTTGTTTTGCAGAAATTTAGTTCTGACCATAAAGGATCAAACTAAATGATAATTTAAAACAACTGATTCAGTGATATGCTGATTAATTAAAAAAAATATATCAACATATATCAATATTTACTCTCAATAAGTGTGGTTTGTTGAGGCATCTTATAAAAAAAAAACAGCTGGGGCTGCACTGACTGCAGGCTCATGATGAAGTGCATACTTCAAGCTTGAATTGTTTGGGGGGGGGGAAACAATTGAATGCAGTATTAATTAAAAAATATAAATATTTAAAAAAATTGCCATAAATTATTTTGTTAAATTGTTATTATTATTGTTAGGGTGTCAACTGATATAATCAAAAATAAATAAATACAATACAATTTAATAAAATAATTTATTGAATGTATCCGTATTTAAATCGGTTGTCAAATCCTGATTTTGTGCACAGGTCAGATCAAATAATCACTTATGTTATTATGCTATTAATTTAATTTATTTTCTATCTACCAATTTAACAATTAATTGAAAACACTAAATTGTTTTAAAATGACAAACAATATACAAATGTTGTTATTATAAACAATAACAACATTATCAATATCATTGCAATTATTTTAATTTGTTTACTTTAAAGCACTACACAACTACTAAGTCACAAGACTTAATTTACATCACTACTGCTGTGCTTTTCTTATTTTTTCAAACCAAAGTCTGCATGGTAAGTCTCTCCACATGCATATTAAGAAAAAAGAGTGAAGAAACATATGCCTGCATGGTGAAAGTCAGCAAGAGAGCTGGGACAAGAGAAAATAGACAGAACATCAGTTTCAGACCGTCTCAATATTATATGGTGGCTGATTTTTTGCTGTCAGTTACAATTCCTCTGTATTCTGCCTAAAATATTGGTGGGGAATAAGAGGTAGATGTTTTTATTTGTGTGTGTGTGTGTGTGTGTGTGTGTGTGTGTGTGTGTGTGTGTGTGTGTGTGTGTGTGTGTGTGTGTGTGTGTGTGTGTGTGTGTGTGTGTGTATGTGAGAGATCTAGACAGGGTATTTGTTTCGTACTAGTCAGCAGGCATCAAGGAACATGTTCTATAGCTGAGTCGGGTGAAAAGTTAGGATCATTCTGCCCCAACAACACAAATTGGCTTTAGTTCCAACCCCATGTCTTAGCCTTGAACAATCACTCTTTTCATTCCCTTACTTATTTATATATCCTATATATCTCTTTTCCGGTCGTTTTCTCTTTAGAAACAACTCCAAGGGGCCACTACATATAAAACAATGTCTGTTAAATCTGATGTGTATATTATGACATTCTGGATAAGTTCCAACTGAAGTTCAACGTCTGCGGCCCTCACCTGTGCACTCTGGGTTTCCTTTTAACAGACCAAATTACAATGCCACACTCATCTAATGAGCTGAAGGTGGTCATGTCTACGGGCAAGCTGATCCCTGATGAGCTGATCCCCCCCCCCCCCCCCCCTTGCCCTATGGAGCACTAGGCTAGAGTGAACTGGCAAACTGCCCCGAATGGAAGGTGGGGGGATGTGGGCTACTGCTGTTCTTGGCAGCTTCTGCTCAAGCTGACCAGCGGTCTGGTGAAAGCAGACCAAATTCTTCCCAGACACAATGCACTGCCTTTCCTGTGGGTCCACAGCTTCTGAGGAACCTCCAAGACGAGGTAAAGGGTGAAGACGGGACATCCATCCCACCTCATACTCACTGGGCTAATTTATTTTCTTTCACTCTCTAACTAGGCACTTTTTTGTAGTCCTTTCTTCCTCAGTGTTTCTCTCTTTCAACAACTGATTCACAGCAGGTTTTGAGGCGTAACAACACACCACACGTTTCTCCTGGAAAAAGAGTAGGCAGCTGTCGGAATAACAACCTCATCAAAGGATATACCGTGTCAAAGGAGGGCTATTCATTTATTTTTGTTGTTAGTCAAATCCAAGAGCAATAAGCAAAGACAAGAGACGAGCTAGCATATTGAGGGAATATTGTTTTGATCAAGCTGAGGGAAAAGACAACCACGTACCCAAGATGTTGTTCTCGCATGGACATATGGAGGATATTAAGGATTTTTTTGGTGGGGATTGACACTGAAACCCTCGTGAAACATGAGTCAAGATGACAGCAGCTTAAGGTCAGGGTCTGTCTTCCCACACATTGTTTCTGATACACTTTATTTGTCTATCACCTAATAAAACACATGCGCACAGCTCTCCATGACCACATGTTGGCCAGAATTTATTCTACTCTGACTAGGTTTGGAGGTACGGTTTGTGAAAGACAGAACCAGGACCAGGGCCACATTATCCAATGGGCATTATGGTCACGGGCCCAGGGGCCCATGCGCACTTGGGGCCCAAGCGAGGGTAAGAAAAAATATTTAGGAGTGTCTTTACTTTAAGTGCAAATAGCGCGCTTATTGGCAAACGTTGTTTACAGTAACTCCGCCCACCAATTCCTGGTTGACACTCAAGAATAAAAAAGACGCATTTGTATGAACTGTTTCAGTGGTGCAGGCAGTAGAGTATCAAGCTGACAGAATCTTTTGATGCAATCGATGCTGGGTCAAATCCGCATTTTGCTGAGCTGTGTACAATCACTTTCACTATATGGCCCTCATTCATGAAACATGAGCAGAATAAACTTTTGTGTAAATCGTTCATAAAGCCGTTCTGACGTAGACTAAACTTTGGAATTCATGAAAATTTTCTATTTTCAAAATGTTAGTTGGTACAAAATAAATGCACACCTGCTCCTTGTGAAAATATGGGCGTAAAACATTGTGTTCTTTTTGGCAAACTGATGGCACTGCATTATTAATTATTAATATTAGAAGTTATTATTATTAATATACTGCCGTGGATATTCTAGGGATGGGCAACTGGCAGCCAATTGTCTTTTAGTACGGGCCGGCCCGCTGGATTATATTACACTTAGATGATCAATTTTAAACATTTGAAAAGTAAGTAACGTAAAGATTGCTTTGAATTTAAGATGTTAATACTATCTCCAACCAGGAGAGGTCGCTAGTTTACAGCCGCTCACCGTATTAATTATATCTTAGTAGGACACTCCAACGTAAACATTCACTAACATTAGCAAATAATAAATAAAAAATGACCATGAAAATAGTATTTTCCAGTCAAGATGGTAAACAGATTATCTTTTTACCAAGTTCAAGGGGATACCTATATGTTTGAATTGTTTTAAAATCTGTATTTTTATTTAAATCGCCATCACACCACTACTCACAAACAACGAGGACGCCAGATTTCAAAGGTAAAATTCAACAAAGTCAAAGTAAAATTCAATATAGTCAACAAAACAAACAAAATACATTATAGACTTCAGTTTAATTGTTTAAATTTAAGGCCATGAAAAGTCTTTAAGGGTACAAAATGTCTTAATTATAAGAGGTCCTAAATTTGGGAACGGAAAGACAAGAATTGCTATATAGATTTATATGACGATTAAACTTAAAAAGGCTATGATATCACTGAATAAATATGTGCATGTTTCAAAGTCAAGCGCTGCTGCTTGTGTGCTGCGTTTACCGGGGAAACCGCTATATTCTGTCTTTCCGAAAGCGAAACATATTTTTAAATGAGAACCGGACCCGGTGGATCGACAAGAAGCTGATGCATTATACAAATCTAAACAAATAATACATATTATATTATTTAATATTATAATATATTAATAATAATCGTTTAAATTAAAATTATATTTTTTGTTTTTTTTTACTCTTTCTTAAAAATAGTTTAAAGGCTGAAATGTAAAGTGCAAGTCTTAAAAAGGTCTTAAATTTAATAAAAAAAAATCCTGCGGATACTTTTTCAATAACTCATTTTTAACTGTCTTCAGTTGTTTTGCCACTAATAAAAAATAGTACCCTGTACATTTGTTTGGTGCAAATTTACAGACAATGGAATTTAGATGTTTACATTGGCTTGTTGGGGTAATATTGCTTTCATTTGACAACAAAGTGTCCCTTCTGAACTAGAATAACTGCACAACTTTTATAGTTAATAAAATCTTTAAAAACAAATTACATTAATTATAATTTAATTTCCTTCAATAAAAAGGAAATTGAGTAAAATGGTGAAAAAGTTGTGTGGACATGGATTAGTAATCTTGCCCCTTGGTAAAAAGGAGAAAAAATGCTGGCCCTCATGACTATCAAAGCTGCCCATCCCTGCTATAACCTGTCAGTGTAAATCCTGTATAAGATAGAGGTGTTTACAATAAATAGTGCACTATATTTTAAAACCTTGATTGTGCACGTGTGGGTGTGGGGGAGGCCCGACAAGACATTGTGCCCAGGGGCCTCTGAATTCTTAATCCGGGCCTGACCAGGACCCACTCCTACAGTACAGCTGGAGATGTTGGAGAAGAAAACCACATTGAGATTGGATTATTCTCCATCCACATTGTGTGCTCCTGGTCTTAGGCTGAACTTGTGTACGATTTAGTCTAAGTTTCCACTTGTGGTGCAGATGGTCCATTTTGCTGGCTTTATCCAGTTATGTCTGGGTTCAGCTCAGCATGACAAGGGCTGTGGGGCTCTAATACACATCACTGATGCCACCTGCAGTTTGAACAGAACCAAGTGACTGGCCCGCTGTCAGAACCTACTCAACGGCACTGGGACACTAATTGGAAACAAATTCGGCTTTAAGCTCAGGCAGTTAACACGGCTTTGCAGAAACATTCACACTGTGCTGACAGTAAAAAGTGCTGGTTTGATGCTGCTCTGTTGTTGTTAGAATCACATGTGTCAGTAAATGGAATGTCGAGTGGTAAATTGCCTTAGTCAGTGGTCATCAAACCTGTCAGGCCAAACACCATGGCTGATCAAATCAGAACGAGTATACACAGCAATGTTTTTTTAGCATTAAACAAACTGACATCTCTGAGTCCAAGGACAATTGTATTAATATCCACATTGCTGCAAGTATGATCATGGTAGTTCAGTTATATTACTCCCTTTTTATTTTATAGATCAGTGGAAGGATTTATTACATCAGAACAGCATCTACACTGTAAAGAAACATGAAATGTTTCAATAAAACACATATTACTAAAGTAGGTTGTACAAGAAAATACAAGTTCAGCCTTTCATCTAAAAAAAGTAAAATTCAATGTTACTTGTAATTCCTTTGTAATTATGAAATGTACTGGCATTTTTTTAAGTGTAATAACCCAAATGCACCACAAAAGTAGTATATACAAGTAATTATAATGTATATATGTATAATTACACTTATTACATGTATATTACACATTTAAAAACTTAAGTAAAAACTTTTTTTATTTTTTTATCTTTATTTAGCTCAGTGTATTCTATCTTAAATAGTCTAGAAATGCGTGCAACTTCAATAACAGATTATTTGGAGAATAATTTACAGGAAAATAAAATTGGAGTCTTTCTATTTCAAAATTGTACGTGTCTTTAATTACTCCTGAAAGTTACTAGCAATTTCTGAGTGAAGATTGTTTCAAAGGAAATCCTATAGCATTTTTTTTTTCAGTGTAATAACCCAAATGCACTTTGAGAGTAATTAAAGTAATGTATGTATAATCACAGTGTTATTACACCTTTAAAAACCAAAAAAAAAAAAAAAAATCTAAATATGTTTAGGAATTTAGGTCAGTGTACATTTACATTTATGCATTTAGCAGACACCTTTATCCAAAGTGACTTACAGTGCATTATGGTTATATATTTTTTGTCAGTACATGTGTTCCCTGGGAATCGAACCCACAACCTTTGCGTTGCTAACGCAATGCTCTAACCACTAGCCACAGGAACACCAGAATCTTATACTCTATATTATGCTTGCAACCTCTTACATAATCAATATAGTTCGCAAAAGCAGGCCACTCTTTAAACTTGCAGCTTTTTTCCTTCAGAAAATCAAACACCTAAATGCCACTCGCAGATTTTTATTTTTAGTATTCTGAAGTTCCAGAATCACGTCGTGTACCACCTGCAGGGTGGATTGCTCCACAGTTTGAGACCTTTAGGCTATGTCATTAAGCATATTTGGATGTTTATGTGCCAAGATCACTATCCTTCATGGTGTGGTCTTTCTTTTTATCCTTGGTTTGTTTGCTTGAGAGCGAGGCCTGCTGGGAAGAAGCGTTGTGGCAGCATTTGTTCAGCTGTGCCGTGGCAGGATCATATAACTTTGGCTGTGATCCTCTTCGAGATGGCAGGAGCCCCTTTCTGTGTGCGGGCTTCAATTTCAGACCCTCAGCACATTGCCTTGCAATTGTTTCTTATTGCAATCTATTGTGGCAAAATGAACGATTCCATGAGCAGAGAGCCGTTTTTGTTGGCCCCGCACATTGTCGGTGAGTTTCAGTCTGCGTGGCAACAGTTCGATCTTGTATTCAGTGTCACAGTCAATCTTAAAAAGCTGTTGCCTTTTTTTTTTACCCAAACATATCAAGATGACAACGGCATAGTGCCAGTCCATTGTCTCTGGGGTGTATAGACTTACCAACACCATACTACAACAACCAGCTTCAAAGAGCAGCACTGTTGCTGGCGACCTAGGATGACATTGTTCTGTCAAACAGATTATCCTGCATGTGGAAATGCTTGGATAAGAGAATACATGTAGTTTTCTGAAATTTGCTTCTGCTGGCCTTGCATTTAAAATGTGCCGATTAGGTGAACAATGATTTAAAATGCATTTTGAATGATAAGTTTAACTGCTCAAAACTAAGACTTTTAAAAATAAATGTCCAAAACTGGCACATTCGTTCCAAAAAGTATTACACTGGCTTGCAATCAAACAACCTTGAGATGCTTTTGGTTTGTGATATTGGAAAGATCAGTTGGTGCTGCTTGTTTTGCTACAAGCAGCAGTCACAAATCTAGTGTTTTTCTTCTCTCACTCCCCTTGCAAGCAGTGCACTTCAATTAATTTGATTGGCTAGAAAAACCAGGGACACTCTGACATGATGGATTCTGACTGTTTTTGCTCCGGACCTCTAGACCAACTGCCGATAACACGAATTATGACATCGAAGGTCATGCTTTTTTCCTTCCACACACAATACGCTAACTCAGAAAAGGCAAGCCTGCTGCCAAGCAAAATCCAAAATCCAAAATCATGGCTCTCATGAACAAGTCCTTTAAAATAGCAATAAAAGCATATGCTTTACTTTTGAGCTTCCCTAACAACTGTGAGAGTGAAAAGTACTCAGAAACATTCTCTCTGATGCTTTTCATATTCCATATGCTGTGATGTCAAAAAGCCTTCAATGTTGTTCAAACTTCAGGGATAAAATAGGCTAACAGAAACAGAAAAATATAAACTTGCAAAGCTCCCAGCCTACGCAAGTCTGTAAACAAACCGAGTGATCTGCCATGTGCGGATTTGACATCGATCAATATAACTGGACATGTGTCCTTAAAAAATCACTACAAGCACTGGTATTCCAGATCTTAAGTTTCTGCTCATCAAGAGTCTGTGTGGAAATTATTTCTTGTAACATATCAACCACAGCAGACAAAGACGCAAACATTGCCACAGTGCACCTTCTGCATTGATAATGTGTATGTAAAAATTATTATAAATATGATAATGTATTATTGTCATATCAGTGTTGTTATAGTTAAGTAAAATCAATGTTGCTTTGGCAAAGTAAAATATTGTCACTTAATCAATGCAATTAATTTGAATGTACACATACAATTGTAAATATAATGTATATAATTGTGATTGAATTCATGCAATTATTTGATTAAATGTCTGGATTAATTGACTGGTGTGATATACATTACAACACGTATTATTATTTGTGTATATTAAAAATGTATTTTATATATAAAAATCATATATGAATTTATCATGAATGTATCACTGCTGCTAACTAACATTAAAATAAAAAATAAAAAAATATGAGAAGTTGCCTTTAGTTAATGTAATTCATTTGAAATAACAGATTTGTAAATATAATATATATATATAGTTGTGATTTAATAAGTATTATTTAATAATGTATCAATTATTTGATAAAATGTTCTGATCAATTGTAAGGAGTGATATACACTGCAATATGCATTTTCTTTGCAATATTTATTTTTATAAAAATCATATATGCATTTATTATGACCATGTTCGTGTCTATTATAATTGTTTTTGTTTATGGAAAAGGCTAAAATAATGAATGAAAATAGAAAAGTTGTACTCACAATGTATTCAATTACAACATTTAATGTAATTTGATTCAATATTTTAATGAGTTGGCATAATATACATTATAATTATCATAATTTTATATATTAAAAATACAATAAAAATATACATTTGTATATACATTTATTATGAACATGTCCGTATTGGTATAGTCAAAAAATAAAACTATTACTATTGTTTTAATAAACTGAAATAAAGCTGACAATGGATGAAAATGAGAAATGTTGCCTACATGAAAAACAAGTTGAAGTATGAAAATTACCAAAACCAAACCTGAAAAAAATCTATCTAAAACAAAATATGTCAAAAGCACATAATAAAACTATTAGCTGAAACTTAAACTGAACTTAAAATGAAAACTGAAAGTATAAAATGGCTATTTAAACATATTAATACATGCAGTAATTGTATATAAAGATATAATACTGACACACACACACGCACGCACGCACACACACGCACGCACGCACACACACACACACACACACACACACACACACACACACACACACACACACACACACACACACACACACACACACACACACACACACACACACACAACACACACACACACACACACACACACAAAACACACACACACACACAACACACATGAGCTGCTCTGAGGGAATATCAAGGCACTAATGTTTGTAGGGAGCACCAGCAGAAGTACTAATGTTTTTGTTCATGTAGTGAACTAGCCTTTTATATCCCTATTCTCTGTGCTGCCTTCTTTAATCAAGAAAAACAAGGGAAAAGAAAAGAAGAAATACAACAAAAGAACACTATATCTAGCAACAACAAAAAAAATAAGTAAAAAAATTACTACCATAGCCTAAAGTGTGTTATTTTATTAAACAGAAGAGCTGCTTCTGCTATGCCTGTTTGCAGGGAATGTTATGTATACAGTTCTGTAAAATGTGATTGCTCATAACAAACATATTTCATGTTTCCTGCTATTAACCGTTCCAAGAAAACTGTGTCTTGTATTCTATTACTACAACTAATATGTTCATCTTTCCCCAAAACCCACCGCAGAAGATACCACATTTTCCCCTTAGGGAAGGAATTAGTGAAATCTTGCTCCGCCATTAATCCAATACTGTGAAGTATATCATGTGATTTACAATTCCCCGTCATGCGTTTTTCAAATGAAAGGATCTCGGCCTATTCAGAAGAAATATGCCACATAACCCCTACAATTGTGGATGTTACCGCTGCCAAGTCACCCACATATGTATAAACGTGCTCTAATTCATTTCAGGTTTATCCCTGCATTTGCATTGTGTCCGGGCCTTAGCAACACAACAGAAACAATGTTTCAAATCCTTATCAAATGTTTAAGCGGGTTTTAAGGGCTTTGTAAGATGGCAAGTGGGTGTTTGAGTGACTGACAGACAATAGGAGACAAAATCAAGTGCATCGCAGGTTTACAGAGGCTGAAGTCAAGAAATGATCTTGCAATTCAGTTACTTTGTTTTGTAAGAACAATTGAGAAACATAAGAAGGTTGAATTGCTGGTTTAGTGCATCATTATCAAGAATCCATACATTGTTTTGTTTTTTTCAGTATATGAGCATGCACATTTTTTTAAGGGATGGTCTCTATTTTTAGGCGACTATTTGATTGGGTGGAGCTGTCCTCTGAAACGTCTGTTTGTACTGTGTTTAAAAGTGCCCACAAAGTGAAATAATAGGTTTAATGTGCTAAATTCTGCTGCAAAAAAAAAAACAAGTGCTTAAAATATGAGATTCTTTGATCGCAAGCAGTGCAGACGCAAAGAAAAACATGTGATTAGATAGTTTTTTGCCATGGTTTCAGTAATAATTGCAGTAATAATTTAGACATTTGAATCAGGGGTCTTCAACCCTTGATAAAGAAATTAGAAATGAATGCTCTTTTTAGCAAGGAAACATTCAATTGATAAACATTCAATTGATTTTTTTTTTTTACAAATGCTAGGCTACAAATATTTTTCTATTATAAGTTTGCATTTATCAAAGTGTCCTAAAATGTATCATGATTTCCAAAAAAATTAACAGCTGAAACATTTAAAACATAGAGTAATGATGCTGAAAATGCAGCTTTGCGTCACAGTATAAATTATATTTTAAAATACATTAAAATAGAAAACAGTTATTTGAAATTGTAATAATATTTCACAATACTGTTTTTATTGTATTTTTAATAAATGCATAGATTTTTTTTCTTTAATCTGAACCTAAACTTTTGAATGGTGTTGTGTAGTATGTGCAGATCCATCCATTTAATACTAACTAACTAACTAACTAAACAAATATGTAATAAATACATTGTATATAAACATTTGTAATAATATATTTTTAATAAATATTTGAGTTTGAGGATTGAGTAAAAAAAAAAAAAAAAAAAAAAATACCCTTAACCCCCCCCCCAAAAAAAAGATACAGTATTAAATTATTTAACCATATGTGTTTCTTAAAAAATAAACAAAATAAATAAATTAATAAATAAATATGTTGGTATGTAATAATCATTGTAATGGCTTTTAAGTATTAGCATAATATGGAAATACATTAATACGAGAGTATGATATCCCATATCCGTCTTTCGGATGAGACGTTAAACTGAAGCCCTGACTCTCTGTTGTCATTAAAAATCCCATGGCACTTCTCGTAAAGAGTAGGGGTGTAACTCCCGGTGTCCTGGCCAAATTCTCACTACTGGCCCTTGTCAATCACGGGGTCCTAATAATCCCCATCCACTTGATTGGCTCTATGACACTTTCTACTCTCCACCTGTAGCTGGTGTGTGGTGAGCGCACTGGCGCCGTTGTCCTGTGGCAGCCGTCACATCATCCAAGCGGATGCTGCACACTGGTGGTGGTTGAGGTCTGAGGAGAGACCCCCCCCCCCCACATGATTGTAAAGTGCTTTGGGTGTACAGCAATACACAATAAAGCACTATATAAATGCATTGTTCATTCATTCATAGTACACTACCAAAATACACAAGTTATCCCCCTATTTTTATTCATAAATCAGTGGAAGATCAGTTTGTCAGTGGAAGTTTAAAAATGCAATATTGACCACCAAACAAAAAATATCCCTGGTTTTCATCTCAGAAGTCTGGTCACCTTATAATGAGTAGTGGATCGGGCTGTAATGTGGCGCTCTCACTGGCATTGTGCTATTAAAGCAATTATCACCCGCCTGCTGAAGCAAGTCCTGCTTGGCCCATCAGTCTGCATCCCAGTCAAGGCAGGTCACCTCTGCTAAGGTCACAGAGTGCTGGCCAGTGAGTAATGGTGCAATTGGCCTTTCTGCTGCATGAGTGGAAATGCTGAGCTATGCAGTGCACAAAAAAAACGGCTGCACTGACAAGACCAAAAGGACATAATTGCTGGGAAGTGGACGAGTGTGTGAGGTGGAGGGAGAGTTATCTGAAACTATGCTGTTTATAATTAAACGCTGTCAAAAACATTTTTGTTTTCACCAGGATTTAGTATAAGAGACTAGCCTGTTAAGAAGAGTGCGGAATTGTTTTCTCTAACCCAAAGCCACTGCTAGCCTGCAGCCAAGATAAACCCAGCTGAGGAGAGTGGTGGCTTCCTCCTGTCGCCCTGGTCATCGGGGCAGAGCTCAGTTCGACTGGACGCTTCTCGTGTTCCACGCCGGAGGAATAATAGCAATGACTTTCTGCCTGTGTCACTTAAAGCAGTGTGATTAGAGCTGAGAAGAGCGGCGCTGGTGTCAGCGGTGCTGTTATGCCTGCAGGGCTGTAAGTGTGAGAGTTTGTGTGTCTGTGTACAGAACGAATAAAGAGCCCCATTGACAAGAACAAGTTCTTCTTGTTAACCTATCAGTTCAGCTGGCCTGAAGCCAGTGCAGGCAGTCTCGAGGCATGTTCTCACACCGAGAGCACTTACTCAAACGTTACTGCTCGCATCTCGCTGGCCTAGTATTACGCACTGCCGTCCAACACGTCTACACTACAGGTGTGCAAGCTATTCTCATTTCACTAAGATGAAATGAATAAATCAATACATTTTAGATCAGTGGTCTTCAACCCTTGATAAAGAGAAAGAGTGGGAAATATATATAAAAAAGGTTATGTATTCATTCATTCATTCATTGCATGCAATGTTTGAAGTTTAGTTTGCAAGTGAAAATACAAAAACTGTCCTTGTGGAAACATTTAAGAACAGAAAGGAAGAAGAAGAAAAAAAAAATCATGATTTGATGGACTGTGTTTTCAAACTATTACAGTTTTTCTCAAATGCTTTGGCTCAATTCTCTAATGATTTTTTTCTTCCGAAACAATAAGTTCATATCCCTGAAAAATTTGCTTCTTGTTCACATCAGATTGGAATTTCTTATTGATTTGAGCAAATTGCAAATGCTTTGGCACATGTGTGCAAACAGTAAGAACAATTGTCTGCAGTTTGCACAACAACTAATTGCACATGGCTTGTTGATCAAAACTGATGAGTCGATTCTCACTTAAACTGTCAAACTCTTCACAACTTCTCAATAATTTTTCATCGTGTAAGCTATCACATTCAAAACGATCCATTCAATTATCAAACATTTGTATACACGCATGTATATTCTATAAATATCTGACATTGACATTGTTTGTAATGTCTGCTAAATTGGCAAATTACCTCTAATTGTAATACAGTTTGAATCAAACATTTAACCAATCAAGTTTGGGAGCATATATATGTAGATCATAGACCACAAGATCAGATGTCTCTGTTGGATACCATGAATGCTGCATGTGAGGACATCACAGCTGATCATTGCAGGGGATGGGTGCGGCATTCAAGTAGATTTTTTACCCGGTGCATGGCAGTGGAAAACATCAGATGTGATGTTGATGAAAATCTTTGGCCTGACCAATAAGAGTGGCAGGATGTCCAACAATAATATATATTTTTTTCATGGATGTTATTTTGTAGTTATTTTGTGTATTTGTGGTAACATAAGAAATATGAAATGTACAGTAATTGTACAAGCAAGATTTCACTTTACATATAATACATTCGTACAAAAATAAATGTACTGTATAAATACAAATGTTCATATACTTTTTTTATATGTACTATTGACTCTTCTCAACAAATATCAGATTTTTTTAATAAAACCTTAATTTCCATGGTTGACTGTCATGGTGAAAAAACAACTAAACATTTTGACTAGTTTGGCTCACACGATGACAAAAATAATTTATATTTTGGTGGCCTTGGCCAAATTACTTACACGATAACTAGGTTTTGAAGCATGAATTAAATGTTTTGGGTGAGTAACTACATTTTGCAGACATGCAATATAAAGTTCTCAAGTTCCAGCAAACATTTGTGACATTTGCACTCACAGTTTAGAGAATGTTAAGACTGTTTCGAAAAATGTGCCAAAGCATTTGAGAAAAACTGTAACACTGGAATAAATTAAATAATGAATTATGTATTTTACTCCTTTTTTGGAGTTTAGTTTGCCTGTGAAAAACATTGAATGTTCTCATGAAAATGTGAAGAAAAAAGATAATGACATGATTTCACATGCTATGAGTGCAAACTAATTTCAGTGAGAGGATGGATGGATGGATGGATGGATGGATAGTCATGATTTAAAAGCTGAACTTGTTACATGGTTTATATAAGCAAGAGGATTTTTGCCATTCCTTGAATTGTTTTTGTTTCTGTTGTTGTATTTTCTCACGGCACTGCAGCGAGAACATTTTCTTCTCTCTCTCTCTCTCTCTCTCTCTCTCTCTCTCTCTCTCTCTCTCTCTCTATTTTGTACTGTACATCTATTGAACTAAACAGTGGTCGCACCTGAACAACAGATAAAACTGTCACTGGAGAAAAAAAAAAAATAAATAAAAGTCCATCTGAAGCGACCTGAACAACAAATAACTGAGCCGATACTGTGTGTGTGTGTGTGTGTGTGTTGCTTCAAGTATCTGTTTTTACTGTGGCTAAAACTGAGAGTGGCATGGAATTTTGACAGCACTGCACCATTAAATCTCTCTCTACAAATCACCTAATTAATCAAACGAGCTCTCTCCACAACAGTCTCCCGGTGGAGAATGTTTTTAGCAGATTTGAACTTGTTTCACATCAGACAATTCCCTTTATTAAATCCAACTCTTGTCGTGCTTCAAATGTTTCAGTAGGCAAACTCATTCATACATAAAGAAAAGCTAAAGAGGATCAAGTAACATGAAAGGTGATGATAAGCCTGAATGTTTTAAGTACGCATTCAAACTGTGCAGATATCACTTTCATCCAGTATCTTTCAGCATTATTGAATTTATTCAAATTTTTTACCTAATCTTTGTCTTTGTACTAAATATGAGAGAAGGAAACCTGGTGATGACTGATTTAAGTTTAAGCAAGGCTAAGGTCATTGTTTATAGCATTTTCTTCAAATAAACCTTCATTATCACTGGCAAGTAAAAATACACAAGAAATTGGTGTAATGTATTATGGTATTCGCGTAGCATGTAGAGGAAATCTGATGTGACAAACCGGTGCATTTAACATTTCAGAAGTTCAAGAAAGCTACATGATAACAGCGTCCCTTTGGGCAAACCGCAAGATGGAAAATATCAAGACCAATACATCTATGCATGCTAGAAACAAAGAAATCAGGGCCTTTGCCAAAGGCGTAAATGTCTCAGATCTCGAAACAGATATGGAAACCCAACTCCATTGTGAAGATTGGTAGCATTCCACAATGTAAGCCAATGCCTTTGGTAATTACATAAAGTTAGAAAGGAATAAAATATATCGAGTGTTGTTCTGCAGGCAATGACACACGTCTTTCTGATCTTCGCATTTGAGTCGTGACCTCAACTACTCGCTGAAGTATGATCACAGAATAAAATAATACATGAACTATGTCAGTATGGTAAGAACTTGTCTAGCAGGAGAATAAATATAAATGCAAATCATTCATATGGTTTTGCCCTGCCAATAAATGTCTCGCCAAGGTCTGATTGCCAAAATGATATGTAGCGTTCAAATGTGAAACATCAAGGTAAAGAGCTGTCAAGCTTTGTTATGTCATAATTCAGTGATACATAATTATGATGCAGTAGGAACAATTTTGAAAAGAAGAGGAAACTGGTTTCATTTGAAAAAATCAGGTTACATTAAGATTATTTGTCCCACTGTGTGAATAATGAATATTTCACCAGCCTCATATTTTTCTCCCTAATAATTTAATATAATTTGAACCTGATTTAACCAGATAACACTCATATCACATTTCATAGAGCCTCGTGCTCTTCACTGCATTCAGTGGCCCCAAAAATATTTAGACACTTAAAAAATGTATGAATGCCTTCGCAATAAATAAGAAATTACCAAACTAAGAGGCGTTAAAATAGCAAGCACTTTCAAATATTTCACATAATATTCACACACACACACAGAAGGATATAGCAAATAATAGAGGTGCATCTCACTAATTAGAATGACATGGGGAAAGTTCATTTATTTCAGTAATTCAACTCAAATTGTGAAATGCGTGTATTAAATAAATTCAATGCACACAGACTGAAGTAGTTTAAGTCTTTGGTTCTTTTAATTGTGATGATTTTGGCTCACATTTAACAAAAACCCACCAATTCACTATCTCAACAAATTAGAATATGGTGACATGCCAATCAGCTAATCAACTCAAAACACCTGCAAAGGTTTCCTGAGCCTTTAAAATGGTCTCTCAGTTTGGTTTACTAGGCTACACAATCATGGGGAAGACTGCTGATCTGACAGTTGTCCAGAAGACAATATATCTATCTATCATATCCATCCATCATCCATCTATCTATCTATCCATCCATCTGACACCACACTTTTGAATGGTGCTGTGTACATCCAATAAATTCAATTTTCGGATTAGCTGCTTACGTAGCAAATAAAATAAAAAAACAATAAAATAAAATAAAAGCATTAAGAAAAGTTAACGATGATCTATTAAATAAAAGCTGTGATATTATTTGTTCACTCTTTTTTATTATTAAGGCATTTGTTTTAAATGCATTGAAATCAGGAGCATGTGTGGCTGAAGTGTGAAACTTATTTTCATGCCACTGCAAATCTAGCTGTGTGTGTGCTTGTGAGGATCAAATGGATTAATTGAGTTCTCCAGCAGCATTATAATAAAGTCTACCTCTGCGTTCAGCCTGACCCTCAGTTTCACTCAGGTGTTGCTACCTGGCTCGCTCCGGCTTCTCTGAATAATGAACGCGAGGTTGCGATCTCTTCATCTTGAGTCGCGGTGACATGAGGACATGCACGCTGCAGTCCGACACTCTGGAACGGTGCAATTTATCTGAGGTGCCACCGTCTGAAGGGAGAGAAAAAAATGAGTTAAATGGAGGACGCGAGTCATGAATTATACAAAGGGCCTAGACACACACTGACCTTGGTTCCCTTTAATTTTTCCTTGTGCATTTCTTTTCTTATTTTGAGAGGTGGCTAGCTAGCTAACGCAAAACGTCCCTTGTGCAAAAAAAGAACATAGGTAATTTCGGTTTCTCTGGAGTGCAGGACGATTAGCAGTATGTCATTTGCAGTGTCATGCCTCAGTTGTTGGGCACTGGAGCAACTAAAAAAAGACGGAAAAGACGAGGAAAGGAAGAGTTTGTCAGAGGACTAACATGCCTCTGAGGTGCTGTGCCGCAGGAGGGGCCAATCGATGCCGTAAATCAATAAACTTTACATCACCACTCGCTGCGGCCCCTCGGTGCGGTGAGGATCACAACACACTTCCACGTTACACCGAGTGTGTTTTTAACACCCGTATTAACATATCCCAGCATTCTTAGTGAGTCTCGCTGGGAGATATCTGAGACTCCTCTTTAAATGTCGGCTCTGTGTGTGGAACAGGAGAGAAGCAAACTGTTTTCTGCTAAACCGCAGGGAGCAGATGGAGGTACAGATTGGGATGAAGGGGGTTTTTCCCTGAGCAAAGCCATATGAGGAAAAAAAAATTTATTTTAGGATATTTCTTACATTTTCAGATGAGGGCGGCGATAACGGCGGATCATAAACAAACCATCTTGTGAGGACGCACAGCAAAACAGCCACCTCCAAAAACCAGAACGTCTTAATCTCGAGCGAATCGCTTTTGTCTCGAGGCAAGGGAAGCATTTGGGCAATTTGTAAAATGTAAACAAAAAAAACTGAAGAGCTGCCAAAACAAAAAAGACTGGATCAAAAAGTATAAACAGTCTTACGTTCACACCCTTGTTGAGACACTTTCACTCATTGTAAACAATGGCAGAGTAAACACAAAGCAATTACCGTAAAAGTGGAAAATAACTCTGCGGCAGTATTAGGTTCAGCACATAAATCACTAACATGGATGATGGGAGTGTCTGAAGCAATAAACCCAAATCAGACATGGCTTTCAGGTGTGAAATTTAATTTTTAAAAGATGTAATCTGAGATTAACAGAATTATTATCCTGTCAAAGAGCATTTTTGTGTGGATGGCTATCAGAAGGGCCAAGCGGCAGTCAGTCATCTAAGCTAAAGGGCTTTAAAATAGTTATTTTATCTTTACAGCATTGTATAAAATACATTACCAAACTATGATAAATAAACGCTTAAGTCAGCTAAACTGTTTGCCTTGTTTAAATATAATGGAAAGTAATGAGCTGGAATAATGAGCTGGATACACGCATATATAAACACACACATACACATATACACTGACCAAAATTATAAACGCAACGCTTTTGTTTTTGCCCCCATTTTTCATGAGCTGAACTCAAAGATCTAAGACTTTTTCTATGTACACAAAAGGCTTATTTCTCTCAAATATTGTTCACAGATCTGTCTAATTCTGTGTTAGTGAGCACTTCTCCTTTGCCGAGATAATCCATCCACCTCACAGGTGTGGCATATCAAGATGCTGATTAGACAGCATGATTATTGCACGGGTGTGCCTTAGGCTGGCCACAAGAAATAGACCTTTCAGCTCATGAAAAATGGGGGCAAAAACAAAAGTGTTGCGTTTATAATTTTGTTCCAAACGTTTTTCTAAATTAACTTCATAAAAAACTACATGAAATATAATCACTGTGCCATTACATACATAACTGAATTATTTTAATAGCTGAAACAGTTATTCTGATAAGGTGTTGTACACAGGCCGGGCTTGGGCCTAAATTTGAGGCTCGTACAGGGCTCTAGAATGGGTCAGTAAATGACTCAGTGACTCACTTACAGGCACCACTGACACATGTGAACAGTCAGTGATACAAACAAATATAAATGAGGGGTGATTCAAATTGTGAAATGTACTGTTTACTACTAAGCACTGAGCAAGTAGTGCTGTTGGATTGCATCGGGACTCTTGGAAGGCCGCTCAGCCAACCAAATGTCAAGATTGGAACTGTTGTATAATGTTTATTTAACTAGTAATTACCACCAGATGAACTTCAATCCAGGTCTCAGTCTAGACAAATTTTTCTATGTGGTTTCTAAATATTCTCTTTGCCAGAAAAATATGTTTGCTTATACTTGTTAGATTTTTTTTTGATTGATGAATTCAAAAAATTATATAAAAAAAAAAAGAAAACAAACAAAAAGCTGTCAGTCTTTGGATTGACAGAAGCTCAGGCTGACTTGTGTGGCAGACACTGACTCCCTCTCTGACTCTGCCTGTCAGTCTAACTGAAACAGATTATGTCACAACGGATTATGCTCTCGCCAGATGACTGCTGGCACAAAATCTGTGAAGTTCAGAGATTGTTCATGATGCCCTGAAGTATATAAATACATTTCCATCTGCACACCAAACCAAACACCAGCTTACGCACAAGCCTCATCGTATTTTGACACATTACGAGTTACTTTTGTCTTTTTACTGATCTGAAGCGAATATGATGACAAAGCCTTGACTGTGAATAGACTCTCGTTCTCTCTCTTTAATTTTCTCTACATCATGGTCAGCTGAGCACAGGAGAGCTGTTTTGACAACAAGATTGACCATGAGAGTGTGTGTGTGTGTGTGTGTGTGTGTGTGTGTGTGTGCATGTGCCTCATTTGCAACAAAACTAATTTGCCCATTGACTTGTATGCTAACTTTTATTTTCTCAATGCTCATTAACTGCTCACAAGACTTGATATTGCATTTATTAAACCTCAAAACATCCCTCCAGAGGTAATTTTCTTAAGACACAAGCAGATACATTCATGAGTGAAGAATTACCTTGGGGATATTGGATATTGGCCTGGGCCAATCATGAATAATGACGCAGGCACGCAAATACCCTGAAGCCACTTCACCTGAGACCTCATAGTAAGTCAGCGTATACAAAATAGGTCAGGAATGTGAGTGCTAACCAAGGATCAGATCAATCCTGTCACTAAAATCACACACACATATTCAGATTAATACATGTTCAATCATACTTTATAATATTCATCACATGGCAAAAAAAATAAACCATGGCATTTTTGTGCCTTGTGAACACACACTGTATTTAAACATACTTGTTACACTCTCCCTCGTTCATTTCATTTTTAGTTCAAACAGTGTATATACAGTAAATACTGTCCTATGTTGCCATGTCTGCTTATTATAAGCTATCTGGGCTTGTTTTTCATTTATGTGTCATTTATGATCAGTTGTAGGTTATGTTTTACTGGAATTATATCCAAAACAGTTGGGTATTTATTATTATAATGATTATTATTATTGTGAGCATACAAGTTGTTTTTAACAAGTTAAAGTAAAAAGGTCAGAAAAACAAATACAAGTGTGCTTTAGTTTTCACTGAATTGCAAAATTACTATAGGTCTGTTTAAATATATAAAAAACAGAAGAGCATAGAACTGTTAGCATTTTTGTTTTGTATCATTTTCCAGATTAACAGTTTTCTTTTTTAACCCCTGTGCTATTTAATATTTGTTTTAATAACAATAACTTTGAAAAATTAAAATATATAAATAACAAATACATAAAAAGTATGTGTCTTTATATGTTTCATTTTATAGCTAGCATTTCCATGATACAAATGTATTAGTGGTAGAATTATTGGTTGTTACCACAATAAAAAAAAAAAAAATACACAAAAATCTAATAATTATTCAATAATTATTTGAAAATGTAATAATGTACAACATATAGGTAAGTACCATGTTTTTTTTTTTAAATCAAATACTTTTGATAAATCATCATTCCCAATGTGTAATGTAAAATGTTACTACACAGAGTAATCATTCCCACAACGCAGCAGCATAGACCATCTGATTCTAGCTCAGCACTTCCTCTGAGAACAATAAAACACTGAGCCATGTGAATACAGGTCCAGTGCAGGTGACCCAGGATGAGTGTTGAGGCGTCTCAGCACCACCAGGGGAAACTCACCCCCCTCCGACTTAAGATATCCTCCTGCCTGAGCTCGGCGGAGGGAAATTTGCTGCAGATGTGACTTCAAACGGCAGAGCTCCCGGCAGGATTAGGGCCCTGGATAAGACCCATCCTCCGGCTGCCTCTCTGACCTCTGTCTCACTGTCTTTATCCGCCAAGTCGGCAGGAAAAAACAAGGCCTCGCTTGTTGCTAGACCCTGTTTTTACAGCTTGCCGAAGCTGTCTCGCTCGGCCGACTGAAACATTGCATACTTTTACTGTCCTCGTGTGAAAGAGGCTCGTGGCCCATTGAACACATGCTCTTTGACCATCTTGTTAAGGTGTTTGTAAATGCAACGGAAAAATTATCTTACGCCCATATATACAAAGCTGCTCACAAATCTCAAAGATTTGTTCAACACTGAAACCATCATGCGTGTCATTTCACAAAAGTAATTTAGATTTTTTTGACATCACAATGATTCAGACTAGACTTATATTAGTCATTAAACAGGCCAGAGAGCCACCAGAAATTGATTGCAACACATAAACATGCAAATCTACCACACCACATATACTGTAAAAGTGCAATGCATGCTGGTCAGGAGCACGAGTGGGCATTTTTCTCCCTCTGTAGTACTCCGATTGTGGATCGGGTCCAGCGGGGTCAGTGAGCAAGGGCTTTGATCCAGATTTTAAGCTTTGCCTCCCAGACACCCACTGAGTGCTCAACCAGCAGAATGAATGTGACCTGAAACCTATTTCCAGTCAAATCTATCTGCAGTGGAACATTTTTATCAGATGTGATATGAGTCAAAAATATTTCGTAAGACTGTAGAATAATACATTTGGAAATAGAGATGGTGTTAGTGTTTGCTCTCAGCTACTCTGTAGAGATTAAATATTAATAGCAAAACTGCTGGTTAAATTATACAATTATATCAGTTTAGGAATAGTCTTAATGCATCTAAAAATTAGAAAAATCAAAGTTTTACACAATAAATATAAAAAATAATATTGATGTATGTGTGTGTTGTGTGTGTGTGTGTTTTTTCATTCAGCTGAATGCAATGGAATATAAATGTAAATATATATATATATGTGTGTGTGTGTGCCAAAACTACATGAAAATCCAATTTTTTTTAAGTAACTATTGTACATTTGTAGTTTACATATAGCAATTATGCCTTCAAATTTGTTATTTTTATACTACAATTTCCTATGTAAATAATGACAATGTTTGCTAAATAAATGCTTGTTGTTAGTGGGAATTTAGATTCACCTCAGTGAGTCAATTCTTTTGAATCAATAAAAAAAATTAAGATTATTTAATTTTGATATATGACAATTCTGGAAAAGTGAGTCTTTGAATGATTTACTCAACCGATTCATAACAAAAACAGTAATTGATCACCAAAATAAATCTTAATATCCCTTAATAAAAAATATGTGTGACTCCAAAAGAGTGTTTAACATGGCAATACCGCATCCCTCCCTCCATTTTGTTCATAATGTGTTCACATAAAAAAAAAAACTTTTAAAACATGTTAAAACCATGTATGTTAAGTTCAATTTTACAATCAACAATTTTGAATTTATGAGACATGCACCATAAAGGTAACGCTATGTGGCCATTTTAATTAAACTTGAAATTACTCTGTGGGCATTTAAAATCAACAAACCCTTAGATGCATCAGCCACAAAGTGTTAGTGTGGTCTCGGCTATTAAATATTTAACACTTACAAGTCCTGGATACTGACATACTGCATTAGAGGTAATATAATATCAGTTCAAATGTTATCATATTATACTATGATGTAGGGGGTCTTAAGGAAAAGGAACTGTGCAATTTTCACAGTGTGAAGGGGAATATAAATTGAGTTGAGTTTTCACATGAGTTTTCATAGCAGCCCTTTGAACACTTCAGACAAACAAAACTCCTGCGCAATAGATCTGCATTTGTTTATTTGAATAGCTGGCTGCTGAAGGGCCATGTGGTTCATTAAAAGCAATAAGAAAATAAAAGAAATTCCTACACTTGCATAAAAGGAGCTGTAAATTGTGCCTCTGCCGTATTACGAAACTGAAAGGCATGACTGAGTACTTCAGAAAACATTCTGCTGTTTGAGTATTGTGATCCGTTCTGGTAATTTAGCGCTGTGTCTCATACTGATTTACAACACAGAGAACTAGAGAGCAGAATATTGTAAACATGAATTCTGCTATTAGCAAGAATACTGTCTACTAAATATTTGATTCAATTCTATATAAAATGATTATGTGGTCACCCATTTACCCGGTGTTTATCAACTACTTCACAGCTTGACTTCCATTTCCGTTGACTTGAGAAACTTTGTATTTGTATTGTAGGCCGTTCACACCAATAACAATCACTATATTAGCATCTACACTCACACACAAGAGCTTTTTATTATTATAGTAATTATGTTGTCTTCCCCTTTAAATGCTTAAGCTTGAATTCTGATTAATGTGTTATCATCATTTGAAAAATAAATACATAAATAAATATATTAAGTTATGAATATGATTACAATATATTTATTCTATGTTGCTATTATTGGTATTTCCTATTTGTATGCCATAAATAAATACTAAAAAAAATATTTTTTAAATAAAGGTTCCAAAAGAGCGTTTTTGCAGCAATGCCATATAACCATTATGAGTTCCGCAAATAACTTTTCAGTGTTTTTGTTGTTTTTTTCTCAGTATGACACATTTTTAATCATCTGAAGAATATTTTTTCCACTATAAAATCCATGGAAACTTTCACTGCTCAAAAAGGTTATTTGGTGGCATCAGGTTCCACAAAGAACTTTTAAAGAAAATGTTCTTTGTGGAACCATAGATGTCAGCAAAGAAGCTTTATTTTTAAGAGTGTATAGGTTTGTTTGACATGAGAGTTAATTACAATTTTCGGTTTTGTTTGAACTCTATGAATATAAAATATATTATAAATTATTATTATTTTTATGGGACTTTTTAGGGGCTGCCCGCCTTTGCAGATTCCTTACTATCACACAAGACAGTGCTTTTATTTATTTATTTATTTTCCTCAGTAGATGTGATTCCATGTAAAATATGGTAGCCTATCATTTTACTTCTGCATAGTTTTGGGTTCAGTATATAATTCATTGTCTGTATGGCAGACAGATTTATGTTAAAATAAAATTTTGTGGACTGAGAAGGACGAAGCAGTCAATCACTGCCATTTAGAAGATAAAAATAAATAAAGAAGACATCTGGAAAGTCACTAAAAGGGCTCTTTGCAACGTGATATGATAGAACTCGGATACTAGGATCAATTTATTTTCAATAAGGAGGGAGACACTCTCATTTCTCAATGTTCAACGATTATAATTCTCTGCCCTTCCTTGTCATTTAATCTAACGATCGCAAATGGATAGCCAAATCATTCGGGTCCTAATAAGTGTGTGGACTTTTCCCTCCCACTGGATGTAGGCCGACGTCAAGCTGTCCCTTCACTGCTAGTCGGCTTCTATTTAAATATCATGTCACGTTTACAGTAATCTGGTCCTAATTAAAATGTATAGTCTGACAGAGTGCAATATCGGCACATTCTATGCGTCTTTCATGCCAGGGAGTGAATAGTTAATGAATGTTACGCTGCCTTGAGTTTTGGAGAGAGGGAGAGAGAAGCATTATATGGATGTAGGAAGGCAACAAGGCACATAAGTATACAGTATACATACAGATTTATGTTAATATTGATTGATACTAGCTGACTAAGATCTGTGGTAAAAGTGGTGCCTGAAGGAATGGCTGAAAGGAATAAATCAATTAATAAATAGGTTATAAGAAATAAACAGTGCAGTCTCTGAATATTTGCTTGGAAATCTCTAAAGCTCATTTGAATTTGTTGTACATTATTAGACATGACGTTATTGGAATACTGTCTGAAAGCAGTTACCTTAGAAGGTGCTTTCATACAAACACGCCGCCTGTCGAGTCAATGACTAACTGGGTAGCCAGACAGCTGTCTTTGCTTTTCAAACACAGTCAGAGAGAAAAAGCGAGATTCCCTTAAGTTTGTCTCAGCCACCTTGAGACAATGGAGAACATCTGGATAAAATGTTAATAACTTAATGTGAAACAGAGATTGCATATAAAAGTTAAATTCATAATAGGAAAGCAGGGTAAAATCAATTAATCTAGCAGTTGTGTGGGATAAAGAGCTTCTGAATTCATTAAAAAAGCTCCAACTCAATTAATTTATGTATCTGACATTTTTTTATGAATGCTGCAAACTACTGTAGGTAAAATGTTAACATTTTCAGTGAGACATTACTTAAAGCTTATCTTACCTCTTGTATGATACTTAGAGTTGCAAAAAGATTGAAAATTCCCAGTACATTTCAGAAACATTCCAGACATTTTTGAAACTTTCCATGATTTTTGGAATGTTTCCGGATATTTACTGTACATTTTCCACCCCTTTGTAACCCTAATGATACATTTATGATGATTTTGCATATCAAGGTAATTGTGAATTTTATATAAAATTGAAATTTACACTTGTTAGTTTATATCACAAAAAATCCAAACATTGTATATATATATATATATATATATATTTTTTATTTTTTTTTCAGAACTGTGAGTTTACATCTTACAATCTCTGCAAGATACATTTCTGACTTATAGGCTATCTCGTAATTGCAAGTTATTAATAGTGAGATGTAAACACAGAATTCTGAGGAAAAACAAAACTTCAGACCTGCAAAATGTAAACTCCCAATCAGATGTTTTTTTTTCAGACCTGCAAGTTTATATCTTGCAACTGTGTGAGTCATTAACTGTGAGACGTATACTCAGAAGTCTGAGGAAAAAAGTCAGAATTGCGAGATAAAGAAGCAATATATAAACAGTTATAAGAAATACATTTGCAATTGCAAGAAAAAAAATATATATGTACAACATCACCCCATATTGTTTCAGTTGATATTTTTGCAGATTTACATATTGCACATTGCAACCCTTTGCTCAATTTAAAACAATTTGAAACATGATAAAGATATTTTTCACACCTATATATAGAAGCACCCTTTTGATTTATATGAGTCTTTTTGGGAAAGATATTTTTCACACCTATTTGGATCCTCTGCCATTCCTCCTATTCTCCATTTCTGTCAGGTGTGGTAAACGTTGGTGGAGATTTTTAGGTCTCTCCAGAATGCTCAATTGGGTTTATCTGCATCACGGAGTTGTTGTGAGGTTATTTTAGGTGTGTGCTTAACTTAATTTAGTTCACTGTTTTCGTCCAGGATGTACTTGGCCGCATTCATCTTTCCCTCGGCAACCAGTCGTCCTGTCCCTGCAGCTGAAAAAACACCCACAGCATTTGCCACCACCATGCTACTGTTGGTTGTATTGGACAGGTTAGCATGCCTGGTTTTCTAAACACATACCGTTTAGGCAAAAAGTTCTATCTTGGTCTCATCAGACCAGAGAATCTTATTTGTCACCACTTGGAGTCCTTCAGGTGTTTTTTTAGCAAACTCCATGCATTTCATGTGTCTTGCAAAAAAATGCCAAGCAAACTTTCTCCCATCTCCCGTATCTCTGGAGCTCAGCCACAGTACACCTCTCACCAAGGCTCTTCTCCCCCGATAGCTCAGTTTGGTCTTGGCTCCACCCAAGCAAGAAAGTCAAGCAAGTTTAATGCACTGTGAAAGTATATAGACAGCAATTGTATTTTTTTTTCAGTTTTGTGAACAAAGGGTATCCCATCTTTAATAAATCTGGGAAAAGGAAAAAAATTAACTAGAATATTTATTGGCGAATATTGTTGTGGTGTAATTTCACTTAATGACACTGACGATTAATGGTACAAGGGGTGGAACTCTAAAAAGTAGGCATATTCAGACACAAATACGAAAATCAAACTCGTATCAAATCTAAACATAAAAAATCAGAGAAGGGGAAGTTAAAATGTAAGTGTCATTCCACCCCAGCCTGTAATCTCTTTACTCAGGACAGTGTGGGAGGACCGAACCGAGAGAGAGAGAGAGAGAGAGAGAGAGAGAGAGAGAGAGAGAGAGAGAGAGAGAGAGAGAGAGAGAGAGAGAGAGAGAGAGACGGATGTGTGCAGTGAACAGATCATTACCAGCGCAGTTTTCCTCTGTAAACATCTCTCGGAGATAATTCGGTGAACTCTTGCGTTTCTCTTTCTCGGTGTGTGATGGTATGATACACGGGGACGTGGATGTATCTTGGGCTTTTTCGGCGAGTTTACCGACTCCTGGAAAAAGTGGATTTTGCAAATGTGAATTTGGTGTAAATTAAAGGTTTAAACGAGGGCTCAGCAGTGGAAAAGGGAACAGAGGGAGTCGCTTCGGCACAAAGTAGTGATCGCGGACACTGAGCTCTCCAAACGGGAGTCGGTATGCTGTCCGGGGGAGTCGCGGGCGGAGAGGAGCTCGGAACCGATTCGGTAGAACAGTATGTTACGGGAATGGCGTTGGATCTGTGCGTCCCGTCTGTTCCACCGAGCGCATGAAGAACAAAACGAGGGGACAACTGCTCAATGTTGTTTAATTATACGGATAAAATCATGTTTGATAAGGTAGGCTGATTTTGATGGAGACAACTGCATTTATTCTGCTGAACGATGTCCATTTACCCATCTACCTACAGGAATAGGTTATAATTGATATCCGTATTTTAAGTTAAAAGTCTCCATTTGTATACAGATTACTAATTTGCACAGTTCCCAGGCATTTCGTCCGAAACTATTCTGCTATAACTATATGGGCTTTTACTTTCCGCAAACTGATGCGTTCGTAGGTTAGACGGCTTGTCAGCATTTAAACATCTCAGATAACATATTTAGCGTAAATAGTGATAACCAAAGCGGTTTATCTGGCCAAACATCAAGCGTGTCATATAGCATTGCTTCTCTTTTGCTTACGCTCGGCTCTCAGTACCATCAAGTGATTATTCATTCACATCAACAGCTTTGCTCTCTCAAGTTCACCTTATCCGCCTCGAAATGTCTCCTACGATTCAAACTTTCAGTGTTGTTTTGTCTTTACTCATTTAGTTTTGTCTGCGAGCATGCGTTTTGGTTAAGACACACTGAAAAAAAAATGTTTTTAATTTAGCCGTGGTTGTCAGAAATTCCTTGGAAAAATATGGTTACAACGTTTCATCCATTAAGGGATGGCGTGTTGATGCCTGCATATTTTAAAAATTGTAACCGTATATTTTCTCAGCTGATAAATAGCTATAAGCACCATAAACATAAAAGGTGGTAAAATGGAAGTCCACGATGAAACCAACGTTCAGCAAAACTGGCCTTTTCATGAAGAATAGCCAATAAACAGAGTATAGACAGAGTACAGTGTGACCCACACAAACAAAAAACAAACAAAAAAAACACATTCAAATTTAGGCTATGACATGACTAATGCTATATACATTAAGCAAACAGTATGCACTTAGTAATATAAAATACCATATTGCACAAAAGTGATTAGAATAATAAGAACAGATACACTATTTAATCAATAAATGCTTCAATTAAATATAATAATATATGGTAATGTGAAAAAAATACTTTTTTTCACTAGTAACATTTTGTAACTTAACTTTAAAACAAGATTTTAACAATAGTTTTACTGTAAAAGTGCATGTATTGTCTTGAATTTGTATTGTTTTACTTCCAACACAATATTTTACTGTAAAACTATTGTGTGTTAAATCAAACATACTTTTCATTGTATGTAATAAGGTAACACACAGTTAACAAATTAACCGTTTTTAACTATATAGCATTTTTTACATTTATGAATATATTTTTTTTACAAGGTAGGCTACACTCCTAAAACTAAATGAAAAACCTTTAACTAATTTCTAATTGTTTCTTGTGGAAAAATGTTCTTTAGATTATTAAAATGTAAATAAAAATATATTTTAAGAACTGTTCACTAGAGGGTTCTTTGGGGAAACAAAAATGGTTCTTCTATGGAACTTTTATTTTAAAGATGTATTGTTTGCTGTAAACCTCTTTATAATCATTATTATATATTTTAATGTGATTTGAAATATGATTTTGTCAGATCTAAATGGCTTTATACATTAGGCCTGTGTTTTTCCTTAATTAAATCACATCTGCTATAGCTTGCCTCTTAGTAAAGGCAAGCATTCTCTTGCCAGGCATTGATTGTTTTAACTCTATTAACAAGGCAGATGGTATAGGCCACAAAAGCAAAAATCCAATGCAGAGGTGTTTGCTGAAGGCTCAAGATGTCAAGAAGTTTGTTATTTCACAGTGAGAATAAAAGCAAAAAAATACAAACAGGACAGACGGAAAAGTGTTTAATTACATCTGTGCTTAAATACTGCTTTTGGAATGTTTTAACTACAACATATCACATTTCACAAAATGTAAATGTCATACAAAAGCCTGTTTTTTTGTCCCTAGGTAAAAAAAAAAAAAAAAAAAAAAACTTCCCTCCAGCGTTGATTAAAGGGCAGCAGCTGCCGTGCACGATTATGTCAAAGTTTATTTAGATGAAACATTATGCATGTTTAATAATAATAATAATAATAATACGTTTTATTTATATAGTGCCTTTCCAGAGCTCAAGGACACTTTACAATAAACATCAGAAATGTGGATTTCTGATGTTTATTTCTGCAGCTTATTTGTACTTTAATCTGAACTTTAATAAAAATACAAGTAATACAGAATATTCAGTATGAGTTCTGGTTATGATTCTGAGACCTTAAGCTGGCACAAAACCTTTTCGTTGAGGAGGGAAACAGACTGTATTGATCTTTATTGTAGATAGAAGTGTTAAATTATACTCCAATTTCATTTAATTTGACAGGCAACATTCGTCACTCCGAGCTATGTAGGACACCCCCACTCCCTCAACTTATTTGATTGTTCCCCCCCTGAGCTATACTCATAGGATGCGTGAATATTATATGATGCATAGTGAAGATGCTATAAGCCATATAGTAAAAACATTTTTTTTTTAATGATTAGCCCATTTTTGTGTGTTAAACATTGAAAACCCATAAATGTAAAAAGCTGATTGGACAACACTTTATTTTAGGGTCTCTTAACTAGTTGCTTATTAGCATGCACATTACTAGAATATTAGCCATTCATTCGTAGTAATTAAGCACATATTAATGCCTTAGTCTACATGACCTTATTCTACATCCCTAATCCTACCCAATACCTGAACTTAACAACTACCTTTATTTAGAATTTATTTAGTGAAAAGTCATAGTTAATAGTGAATTAGTGTTCCCTATTCTAAAGTGTCACCATTTATTGGCCTACTGCATTTTTGTTGAGAAACCATACTTTTTGTATTCTAATTTGTCCTTGTTTTGAAACAGGTCTCTGGACCCAAATGTCACATCTTCTGGAAAGCACTTGGGCTGAGGCCCATCAGCACTTGACAGCAGGTTGGGAGGTGGACGGTGTGGCTCAGTGCTTCAGCACTCTCCCAGTCACTCCCTGCTTTGGCCCTGCAGTGAGCAAGAGCATTTCTGCAATGATCTGAATCCCCAGCATGGATGGCTTAAGTGAGAGAACCCATGCACTCTAATGAGACCATTTCTCCAGACAAGGACTAGAAATTACCAAGGGATTACTCCTCAAATTCCTGGTTTATCTGTGTACTGCACATTAGAATAATCTTTTAGAGGACTTATTTTTTCTGGATTTGTTACATTTCCTTTTTACTCCCTCCAACCACTGATTTTGTCTTGCCATTTCCCTTCCCTCCCTTTCTTTTTCACTATGGAGTTTCAAGCCAGATTTTGGAATAACGATTGGACTTCATTTCTTCGCTTTTGGTTGACAGTTTTGTTGAGCTTGCATGTGCAATTCAGCCCTGTCTCCTCCTGTCCCAAGGAGTGCCGCTGTGATAGAACATTTGTTTACTGTAATGAGAGGAGCCTTACGTCTGTGCCTCTGGGTGTGCAAGAGGGATACAAGACCATCTTCCTCCACAACAATCAGATCAACAATGCCGGCTTTCCATTGGAGCTACACAATGTTGCCTCTGTAGAAAATGTTTACCTATATGGAAATCAGCTGGATGAATTTCCCCTCAACCTTCCCAGGAATGTTCGAGTGCTGCATCTCCAGGAAAACAACATCCAGACTATATCCAGGGCAGCACTTTCCCAGCTACCCATGCTGGAGGAACTCCACCTGGACGACAACTCCATCTCAACCGTAGGGGTAGAGGAGGGGGCTTTCAGGGAGGCTGTCAGCCTCAAGCTTCTTTTCCTCACCAAAAACCACCTGAGCAGCATTCCTATCGGATTACCGGCAGATCTCAAGGAGCTGCGTTTGGATGAGAATCGCATTGCCGACATTGACGAGGATGCCTTTCAGAATGTCACCAACCTGCAGCGACTTTTGTTGGATGGGAACTTGCTTGAGGATGAGGGCATCGCTCCTGGAACCTTCCAGGACCTGGTCAACCTGAGAGAACTGTCCCTGGCTCGAAACTCCCTCACCACTCCACCACCATTGCTACCTAGCGCATCCCTGACCAAGCTCAATCCTGCAGGAAAATCAGATGGACACCATTGAAGTAACAGCCTTCGTTGGGCTTAGTAAACTTGAGAAGTTGGATATCTCTAGCAACCAGCTTCAGTTTCTTCCACCGGGTGTCTTTGACGACTTGAGAAACTTGAGGCACCTTAATGTAAGAAACAACCTCTGGAGGTGTGATTGCAACATTAAGTGGGTCATTGCATGGCTCAGGTCTCTGCCTTCTGCGATAAATGTCCGTGGGTTCACGTGCCAGAGTCCAGAAAGGGTGCGTGGTATGGTAATTCGAGAACTTACCTTAGATGCCATCGACTGCCCAGCGGGCACAGTGCTGCATCCCTGGCCAACCCATTCATATCCATCCACATTGCCACCCCGCAGAACCACCACCATCACCACGACCACCTCCAGAACCACCCGCTTCACCACCATTTCACCCACTGCTTTTGACCCCGCCTCAGGCCAAACCCACACCCCCATTTCCACATTTCCCTCCCGGTCCCCTGCCTCCTTACGAAGACCCCTTAAAAATCTCCTTTCACGTAGTGAACTCTACCTGCATGTACGTGAGCTGGGAGTCTTACTTCACTGTGACGGCTTACAAGGTAACTTGGGTCAAGATGGGGCAGAGTTTGATGAGTGACATCACTCGAGAAAGAACAGTGCCGGGATACCAACGAAGGCTTAGCCTGTCAAATTTAGAACCCAGGTCTATCTACCGCATCTGCGTGTACGTTCTGGATACTCTCAACACGTACAGACCGGGCGAGGATACTATCTGTTCTGAGGCAAAGACCAAATCTACATCCACATACTCTGAATCTGAGCAGGCTGCCCAGCAAGACAACACCTCCACACTCCTATTGGCTGGAGTGATAGGTGGGGCAGTGTTGGTGGTCTTAGTGACACTTCTAAGCTTGTTTTGCTGGCACATGCACAAGAAAAGCAGGTCGTCATCGTCCAAATGGAAATACAATCGTGGCAGGAGAAAAGATGACTACTGCGAGGCCGGCACCAAAAAGGATACCTCCATCCTGGAAATGACTGAAACGAGCTTTCAGATAGTGTCACTAAACAATGAGCAGCTTTTAAAAGGAGACTTGAGAATTCAGCCCATCTACACACCTAATGGAGGGATTGGCGTCAGAGACTGTCACCTCAGTAACAATAGCATAGCTTACTGCAAGAGCAGTAATGTTCCCAGTGTGGACTTCTGCCACACATGATGCTTTCCGAGGGATGCTACAACCATTTGTTCAAAGAAAATATAGTTCAATATACTGTACAAAACACGTATACATATATATATATATATATATATATATATACATAGTATGGACAAGTATGTGGAATTCTGCTATATTTTTATTCTTAGTAAATATTAAATGGTTTTGTAATATGTGAGGCTCAAAGTGGTTTTGCTCAAGGACGCTGCAGATGTTTTGTATAACCGAGGCACGTTGGTTACCTGCTGCAAGTGCAGTCCACAGGTTTTGCCTCTCTACCACTTTAAGATCTTGAAAACTTTGCTAACCACACAACCAAAATATGCCCTTTGTGCTAGAATACAGCTACCCCTTCACACAACAGTAGTTAAGATAACACAGTGGTCAGGAAACCAAAACACCGCTGATTAAGCTGCAGTGGGGAAAAAAGGAGCTGAGTTTTTTTTTTTTGGGGGGGGGGGGGGGGTATTTTGGAATTGAAGTGCACTTTCTTAATGCAGCAGAGAGCATGAGCAGTCATTCAGGAAATTAGCTTTTGTGGAAGCCTACATCGGTAAATGCGGTAGAGAGATGGTTAGAAGGGTTCCTGTGCAAGCATTTTTCAGGGCATATGTGTAACATTTTGCCCACCAGGGGGCAGCTTGTCTCAGTACATACAGATGATAGCAGCTCAAATAGACCACAGACAGTCTAGCGTGTTAAAATTCTGACTTTTATGAAAAACAAAAGCTTTTGTGCCGGAGCCTTATTTTCAAGTAATTAGCAGCCCAAACATTAAATGAGCTAATATAATAGCTAAACCCCTGTGGTAAACTTATAATATCCTGAGGGAGCTCTGTAATCTGCTTCATGTTTCTTTAATTATAAATTGTAAAATATAAGAAAGCAATGAAAAACTTAACCTTTGAATCTGTATTAGCCTTTTATATACTTAAATTGCCCTTTCTGAACATGTTATGTGATTTACAAATTAGGCCAGGGTATTACACAGAGCTCCACCTCTCTATCTATGTCTGTGCTCCACACGAATGTGATCAGGAACATTCTACAGCAACATCCAGATCATTGTCTAGCTTTTCCTTTACTGACCAAAACCTTTTTTAATCATGCATCACATCAGGTGGGATCATGAATGGACATTTAAACAAAAGCCCTCTTTTCACAGAGACGAACTGGCACATGCCAGATTCTGTCTTTGAAAGAGTTTCAGATCCCTGCATGAGTGCAATTAGGACTATTATATTATTATTATTTTTTTTAATGGCACACCAGTTTTCCAGGACAGAGAGCCGAGTTTGGAATTCAGGCTTGCTGTGGAGAAGTATTTATCACGCGCTGTTACTCATAGACTTTACTTGCTTTGACAAGATTTGATTTTGTGGGCCGAGTTCAAACCCCCACTGCATAATCCCTGGTCCAAAAAGGGAAAAAAATGCAGAGGTTATTTTCGCTTGGCAGCAGGATTCAGGACTGGGGCGGGGGTTTGTAGGCAGGGTGGTGGTCCTAATTGTCAGAGTTAACCCTTCATCTCTCTCCAACTTGGCATTAAGGTTCAGACTAGATGGCTGGATACTTGTTTACGTCCAAATTGCTTTTGGAATTACTCAAAATCAAACAAATGTTTGATTTCTGTGACTAAAACAGTTGGTGCTTGCACAGGTTAACTACCAACAACCCACAAGGTTTGTCTCAGTGGCACAAACAAAATGCTCTCTAAAAGAAAAAAAGGGCTACTGCCTTTCAGTGGTCATGAAAGTATTTCTCCTTAGCATCCCAGCAGGCTTCTCCGACCACCCTGTCCCTACTTTTCCTTGAAATCTGGAACATCCTCTGGCTTAATTTCTCATCTGAAGGCTTTTAACTGATGTGTACTCCATTAAAAATTAATTTCAAATCCTGTGACCACCCGTAACTCTTTTAAAAGACTTCCTCCACACAAGTCCGGTGCGGTTGTCAGGCTCAGGTTTCCCGAGAGGAGGCGGTTGCAGTGGCACAGACCCAAATTAATCGTTGCAAAGTTAACCCGTTAGTGAGAGAAATCTGTCCCGAGCCTCTCGCCGACATTTTTTCACAGAGAGAAAAGTAATGGCAGAGAAACTGATTTGTGCCACTATCCAGTACATCACTCCCTCCGCCCAAGTCCTCAGAGCTAGCTTTTGCTGGGTCGTTACCAAAACCAGAAATGTTTCATACTGAACAGTTTTATCTATTGCCTTACTGTAACCCAGCAGTATGTCTTAATGTGGTTCACGTAAAGGATTTGAAATCATTTACACAGATATCTGTGGATTACACGTTTTGAAGGCAGGACTGAATGGAAAGCACACATTTTGAAGGGCAATTGCAAACAGCATCCTGACAGACATCAGTAGATGACATTGCTAACAAGTCAAGGTCTATCCTCCAGACAAGAATGGCGTGTTATGATTCAGAGTGACTCATTGCCTCGCTCGTGTGGCGTACATTGTTTTTTATTTTCTATGGATGAGCTGAAAATCACAGTAGTGGCCCTGTAGTCAAATGGATGTATTACACAAAAGGGACTGTGAGCAATGCCTTGCGTCCGTAATCCTACCCAACAGTCAATCCGTCTCTTGAAAAAGCACATTGATTTGGTTTGGAATAATTACTCTAAATGACTGTGAGGTCAGTCTGAACAAAGCACTACCACAAATGTGGCTGAATTCGTCTTTGATCTTTGTGTGTCCCTTTCAGTCTTTTTTTTTGAAATAATCTATTTTTCATTATATTTTGAAAGGTTTTCTCACATGTGCAATTTGGTATATATATATATATATATATATATATATATATATCACTATTAAAACTTATTTAATACAGACTTCAGCACATCGGTTGACATAGTGGTTTTACATTAGGACAAAACACAATTCTAGCTGATGTTTGAATGAATCGGTTACTGTGTGGTTGTTCATTCTAATGGCCTGAAACCTGAAACCTGAAAACCGTGACAGGTTTAACAACAACCACACTGTTTCATGTGTTTTAGCATTTTGGCCGTTTTTCTTCACGTTTAAGATGGGGAGTGATTCTGCTTTTCACATATGGTGATTTGTTTGGTCTGTGAGCTGGGTTTTGCAAGTAGAATCCATTGGGAACCAAAGTAATTTTTGATTGCTATGTACATTTAATTTCTTTCGTTTGTTTCCACTACTAAACTGTTGTTGTTGTCCCATGTATGTGCCTTGAAATGAACTTACAATGTAAAGTCCTTGAAACCTTTAAATGTTTTTGCACAAGTTGTAAATAGAGAAACCGAGCTTTGTTTTTTTTTTTAAATAAAGGAGCCATCATAATTGACCGATGATCTTGTCCATTACAGACAAATCTCACTTTCTTATTTTTCAAAATGCGTGTGATCCATTTATTAACACATTGTACCTGTAGATGTCCAAAACTGTTGGCTAGTATGTTGTGTGTGTTTTTGGTTTTGTTTGTTTTTTTATGATATTGCTTGCTTTGGACAGTTTAGTATGGTCTGTAAGCATTTTTTTTCTATTTTGCTATACTTTTTTCTTAAATAGTCTAAATTGCTCAAAGAATGAGGTCTGAGCAAACTATTTAACATGCTGCACATAAATTATTAACAGCATAAAAGCTAAAACTGAAATGTAAGCATTTTACATTAGAGATGTTATTGACCCAGTAAAGCCTGACATATGAACTATTGATATCATATATTGACATACAGTATTACTATATTGTTTATAATGATAGTATAAACTATCAATCAGGTGACATAAGGAATGTAGTAGATATACAACAGGTTTTTCCAGCAAAGAGGCCTTGGAAATGTGTGTGTCAAATGATACAGTATCGGCTTAATAGGGTGAAATTTATGGATGTTAGGTTATTTTATTGTATTTAATAACTGACATTAAATTCAGTACCTTTACATTGCAAATTTGATTTTGTTTCCACCATAAAATAATAACAAACATAATTAAATCTATATTCTTATAATTTCCTGAAGCCATATGAAAGCTGTATGTAAGGATGAATCCATAATTTACTTCCTTACACAAAAATGATCTTCCCCATCTGCTGTGTAATAGTAACTCTATAATAACTCTATATTGTACTATTATCTATAATAGTAAAATGTTAGAAACATATGTATAATATATATGTTTCATAAATATTTGTAAAACTGTAGAGGAAAACATTTTTACACTGTAGACACTGTCAATACGTTTATATTGTATTGTTTTGGTGTATGTTAAAATGTAAAAAAATATATATTTGTCAATATCTACAGACACTAACGTGACAAGGATGAGCAGGATTTAGACAGTTTGGATGGTAAAACCCTCTTAATAGTTGCATCTTAAAAAAAAAGTCTTCCTTTCTAAAACTCTACAACCAGATGGACATCTGAGTCACATTTTGTAAAGTTACAAAGAGTCCAGCAAAAAAAAAAAAAAAAAAAAACCTCCCCACATTATGCTCCATCCAGCTTTTTTTCCTCAAATGCAAGAATATATCTTATGTAAATGCCCTTTTGGAAACATGTCTGATCAGTTCAAGCTCAAGTTCAATTTATTTATAGTGCACATTTAAAAACAGCCACAAGACTGACCAAAGTGCTATACAAAAAGATCCCATAATATAAAAATATATAAAATACAAATATAATATAATATAAAAAAGATAACTTAAGGCATAGTACTGACTGAAAACCACAATAAAGCCACCATAGAATAATAATAATAATAATAATAGTAATAATAATAATACAAAAAATGTCAATGAAGATGCAAATCTAACCTTTAAATGCAATTTATCAGGATTTAGAGAAGCCAAATCTAGCCTACCAGCTTCAGTTGTTGAGACAACACATACTATGCACTACTGTATGTCGTTTTGCGCATATTTAGAAATTACTCTCCTAAATATATTGCAAACTATTTGTTTACAAACCTTTTAAATGGCTGGCGATACTTGTCTTGTATTGTTTTGATAAGGTTTTTTATCATGTTTCCACATCAAGCTACACACTCAAGCTCTTTCTCCCGATCTATTTACAATGAAAAACACAACTTCAAGTTTATGGTCAATTCTTTGTCCCGAGAGCCAGACATTGGCTGTGTTTCTCTGTTACACATTGTGATAACTTTTCATGGCCTTTGGTCATAAAGGTACGGATTGTCGTCTCGAATGCCTCATAAAATATTAATTGTATTGCTTTGATGAATTGTACCAAGTGGCCTCAAATATGTTCTTCCTGAAAAGGGAAGAATTTGTCCCACACCTATGCTTAGTTTCATTTTAAAATGATTTTAAATGTTGCCTCAGAGTCCTATAGCAGCAGAGTCAGCAAGTCTGATTCTCCTCATTTTAAAATATTCTTCTCAGTTCCATGTTTTTCCTTGAAGCAAAGAAAAATAATCTTTGTTGCTTTCATACCGAGAGAATTCAGAAGTGGATAATATGCTATTTGAAAGGAATTGCGAGGTGGTGTATTTTCTATGAATTGATGCTGGTCCCCCAGAGTCTTTTCTTATTCACGGAGAAGAGCTGAAGGCCAAAATGAGTCTTCCTGTTCTCTGGGGTAATATGCCAGGTCAGTGGTCCTTTATCTGTTGACTTTATTGAACAGGGTCGCAATTATTACGCAGAGCAGAAGCCACCATCAATCACACGCAATTGTTCTGTTTTAGTAGGATGCACTCGTAGGACGGTTTAGATGCAATTTTATTGGTACATGAAGAATGAGTACGTGGTTTTAATCTGTCTAGACCGAATGTCCAATGGTTCTGCTAAATCAATCAATATAAGCTTATTTTCAGTTTGGAAATAAATGGAATTAAACAGAGCTTAGCCATCGCAAATCCTGAAGCAGTCTTGTTCCAACTGCTAAGTCTGAATAGACAAGATTTTTTTGACAACTATCTGGGTTGTGTTGCACAGTAAAATGCAAAACCATAGTTTTGCCTCTTATACCATGCCTGTTCTGTCATCTTTTTAACTTGTATCACAACTTGAAAATATGCTGCAGTGTTTGTGTCTGTTTTTACACTTTGTGACAGTGCATTCTGGTGGCACCACAAGCTGATGCAGATATTATGTCGTACAATCCGATAAACAAGCTTTGAGCAAGTTTCTCTCCCGCATAAACAGATTTTTTTTCCTGTTCTTTGTATTTTTCAGTGTTTTCCTTCCCAAAACAAGAATGTCAACAAAATGGGTGGATGTTTTTTTTTTTTTTTTTTTTTGTAAGCAGTTGCATGTGGCATTTCTACAAAATGATATGAAAAGCCTTTTTAGCAGGACTGTCTAAAAACAGCTTGCTCCGAATTTCACATTGACAAACAAGTTTTTAACCGATTGTCAAGCATGTTTAGCTGTCTGCTACTCTGTGGTTCACCTCAGAACTGTGAAAACTGAGTGAAATATGCCTTAAAATGGAATCAGAGGTCAACAAAATATTAAACAGCCAAGGTACAATGGAAAAAGTGGGGATGCGCAGGTGCCAAAAATCATAGATATGTACAAGTCAATGCCAATTTCGACAGCTCCAGACACGTGGACGAGTCCGCCATCTTGGATCGGTCAACATGGTGTCGTCACTCACAGTACAAATCAATGAGTTTTCCAAGATGCCACAACATTGCGAAGCTTTGGGTTGTAAAAATCCCCAACATTTAAATCACCAAAGAAATGGGATTAACTTTTACAGGTGAGAAAGTGTTGGTTTGTGCTTTAACACGTATTAACTCAATATTACTGTTTTTTAAACTATGGTAACATTTTGATATCATGTTAGCTAACACCATCTTGTTGTAATGTGTTAGTTTAGCAAAACCATCTCCTGAAGTCAATTGCAGATATAGATACTCATATATATGGTTGCAGATATAGATACAGTCATATATATGGTTGCAAAAACTTGTTTTCCACTGTTCACAGGCCTTTTCAAGTTTGTTCACAGGCCCACTTTGTTTGTTCCAGTATGGCGGACAGCTTAGTGTATGTGCAGCGGCCCAAAGCTGCTAATGAGGAATCTATGTATACATATTTATTAATTAAGGTTTATGTAAACAAATGATTGTGAGGAAATTAATAAATTGCTCTATAGCTTTAGAGTACTAAATAGTTTTCCTAGAAAATAAATTAGGCATTTAGTACTTTCTTTCCTACAACTAAACTAGTAGTCAACTAGTTGATTTGGCACACCGTTTAATATTTGACAAATCCCCAAAAATACAACCAATTCTAACGATGGCAGAATATAAAAAAGGGTAGATTCTGGTTTTACAATTATATGGTTTTCTGAATTGGTTGAACAATTAAATGACAATAGGTCGCACTCCAGTGATTACTTTTGAATTCATATAAACAAAGATGAATCGTGCTACTTATTCAAAGCGGTTTTATCTTCTTTTTGTTGCTGATAGTAAATTGAGCAAGAAAGGTTAATCCCCACTCATGATTGTCCCAATGGTACATACATAAGGAGTTTAATCAAGAATCATCATGGACAATTAATGCAGCACGGATCATTTCGAGTGATTTAATTTCACCATGTATAATATTGTGATTAACCTCTAATGAGCTGCTTATTCTAGACCTGCTAGTCGACTTTCTTCGCCATACTGATTAAACAGGAAAAAACTAACCCACTCAACATGTTGTGGGTCTCCAGGTGCTGCAATTAAAATATCTACTGCCAGTTTAAACATTTATACTTGGGAAGGTGATAAATGTCCGATATCTAAATGTGCTAATAAAAATAATTAAAAAAGATAGAGATATAGAGATACAAATGCAAACTTAAAACAGGGGAAGCTGAAGGCAATTGTTACTCTTTCATAACTATTTATTGCCATCTTTTAGTTAATAAAACATACAGATTTTTTTTTAGAAGTAAACATATTACTTTACCCATTGCATAATGTTTGTATGTTATTATAATGTGAGTCCTGAGTGCTTGTCAAGTATGCTTATAGATTCTTCAAAATAGACATTTCCTGTTATAATTGTAATAATTGTCCTCGTGGTGAGTAAGTGTCTCATGACTATTATGCTTGTCTGTGCTTAAATAGATGTACTCTGTTATAATTGTAAGGATAATGTAAAACTATCTTCTCATGCAGATGATAATATGTTAGAAGGAATTATAAAGATAATAGAACAACTCATCTTCACAACAATTATACATTTATAGTTTTGTTGTCTCACTTCAATTTGCTCTAATGAAAAAGTAATTGCTCACTTCAACGTTTGCTCTAAACCATGAAAAAGTTAAATCTTTAACACACCAGCTGTCAGGGTCCAACGTTGATGTGACAAACCATTTAAATCTTTAACACACCAGTTTAACAATACAGGGTCCATTGGCGCAAACGGCAGCCCTCCACAAATTTAACTTCTTTCCTCTGTGCAATTCAATCTGAAACGGCAGCCCTCCATATGTGTGAGTAGCGAAAGGGTTCGGGGGGCTGCTGCTCAGGTGGAACCCGCCAGATGTAACCTTCAACAAATCACTCAATGTGAGCAAGACCCTTGATGCACCAGAAGTCTGATGAAAAGATGAGGTTAAAGTTCCTTGCGGAAAAGCTGGAGTTACGTTCACAGGCAAGCTGGTGCCTGCTTCAATACTACCTTTATCATCGCTTGTGTGACATGAAGAAAAAAGCTATTTTTTTGTGGAAAAGTGCTGCTATTACATTTACTCTGACAAACAATTTCCATTCTGAAAGAGCTAAAGATGAAACACTTGTTATAGCAGAGCATGGTCATTTTCTCCTTGCTTTTCACAAAACTCTCCATGACAATTTGTTTGTTCAACTTTCTCAAACAGAGCTTGGAAAATAACAACAGAGCTAATTTTGGCGGTAAGTCCTAAGAAAATACATTTTGAATTTACGTTCTCAGAATATGCTTTGTCACCAAAGCTATTTAAATCAAAATACAAATATTGTATGAGTGGCCATTACTGGATCAGGCTGCAAAGAATACAATAGTTTCACAAGCAGAATTATACAAATATAGCCTCTTATGAACAGTAATTCTTTTTTTTCTTGCATACTTTAAAAAAAAAAAAAAAACAGATCTAGGATGTGCACTGCTGAGGACGTGTACAGAAACATCAACATAACAAGGAAGCGAGACAAGAACCATCTCTGGCTGAAAACACTGTCCCATGAGAAATGCATGATGGTATGTTACAGCAGTCAGGGTCAGGAGGATACATGTGCTTTAAGTGGAGAGTCTGTACAGTCAGCCAACACATATTTAAGTTCTACCCACACACACACACACACACATATGGGAGGTGGATTGTATGGAAGCAGTGGATTGTACCCGTAGCACAGATAAAAAAACCTCTGAACAGATTAATCCACATTAATTCCCTTATAGATATATACTGTATTTTTAGCCTGCTTTATAACAACTTCTTCAGAATCAGTGTCGTTTATTGTTCCAGGTTCCTCTTCCAAGAAATTGTGGATGTAGTGACACCAAGATATATTTATATGTATTACTGTATATATTTTACTTTACATGTCACATTATGAGGTTTGGCCGATTTCATAATGTACCAACAGACGAAGAAGGAGAGATAATTGCAGGAGATTTGTACTCGTTTAAAAGCAAAAATAAATGGTCTCTGGATTCATTCACAAATGTTTGGCAGGGACTTAAATTCTGCCTACTGATATTTGAAGGACATTGAGATTTTTTTGAAATTTCACTCAGATGGAAACATTTAGGTAATGACATTCTATTTAGCAGAGATTTTCTATGTGAGCTCGCCAGTGCTGTTCAGAAGGGCTAGACAGAACGTTTGAAACTAGGAATACAAATTTGAATCAAATGTAATCTTATTTTCCATTCTTACATGCAGAGTGCAGCAGGAAACATTGTAACATTATAAGAGGGCATGGCATATTGGATTGATAGTGCTTATATTTGTTCATTTTGAGACTTCCCTGCTCTTCTCACAGTCATTATTATCGTTGTGTGGCTTTTTTATAATATAGCAATCATTCTGTTTACTACAACTACTAGTTGAAGTAGTTACATTAGTACTCATAATAGTAGTTTAACTAGAAGTACTGTATTATGGCTTACTACTAACAACAATTACTTCTAGTTTTAATAGTAAAATCAGCTGTAGTAGTATAAAGTACATCTACTATAGTAGTCATATACAGTAGTTTACTACTATGACTACTAAAGGTGGTATTATTACTACTGCTAGTAGTAGTAGTAGTAGTAGGTGGCCTTACATTTAAATTATTATTTAGTAGAATGCACTCATTGTGTACATACGTGTTTTTACACTGTACTTATATTTTTTAAATACCTGCATGTAATTACATCTGTAATTACAATTATAATTACACTGTTGACCCATCCCTTACACCTTAACCCACCCTTAAACCTACCCGTACCACCGAACCTGTCCCTAACTTCACTCGTATCCCACCTCAATAGCAGCAGAAGTGTTTTGCATTACACTATGAACACAGTAAGTACATTGTACTTATTTTTTTATGTAAGTACATAGACATTAAGGCCACTTAATATAAATTGGGACCAAAGTAGTTGTTGTTGTTGTTGTATGGTTTATTACTATTACTAAAATTATTTGTAACAGTACTAATTTCTATTACTAATAGTAGCAGAGATACCATGGTTTACAACAATGACTGCTAGTAGTAATAGTTGTAGTAGTGAGATGTTTTATGACTGCTTGTAGAGGTTCTGCTTCTACTAGCAATAACAATAGCACAAATTATAGTTTAATGATAGTTTAATAACTACTAATTACACCCATTTGTTAACATTTTAAAAATATCTCAATGGACAAGACTTAATATAACATGTTTAACTTATAACATGAAAGTAAGGTTAATAATATAACAGATTACACATTTTTCAGTACTAATTAGGGTGATGCTAAAACTGATTTGTAGTATGATTTTTAATGGCCAAGTTCTACTGGAATGAACAAATACATTTTGTAGAATACCTCTTTATAGTAAAAATGTCTCTTCAGTAGGTGTTCATTGGGTCAGTAAGACATACTAGTATAGTCTTCTTCATAAATCCAACAGTGTTTGTGTTTTAGGATCTAAAAGGCACGACGACCAAGGGCATAGTGATGGTAGCTCTTCTTTTCAGTATAGAGCTACTACTATGCTAATGAAATGCTACTCATGCAGCCCCACATAGGACACTGCCACTGTTTCACTGTAGGCACATGCATTTTTCTATTCCTCACCTTTGCGACGCCATACAGTAGTACATCGTAAAAACATTTATCTTGTATCACTCCAGAGTAGAGTCAGTAGTCTTATCTTTGTAGCATGGGCCCTGGCAAACTTAGGGGGCTTTTTTGTGCCTGGGCTTTAGGAGAGGCTTCTTTCGTGGAGGCACCCATATGCCATTCCTCTGCAGTAATATTAACTGTATGCACTTGCATTATTTTCTTCAACCCTTTCATCAGAAGACGCTCCTGCTAGTAGTGGTACTATTACTCTTTTGCTACAGTATTCTGCTATAAGAAGTTTGCTGATTCTTGTTTCAATTTCTTGTAAAGATTATTTTCCAGTCTTGTGGCATTTCTCTTCCATGTGGTGCCATTGCTGACAACATGAAATGGGAAGGGTTTTCTTTAAGTAACACCCTTTTATAGTCAAACTGTGTAATGTAAAATGTACTAAATTCTATGAGAGACTGCTCAGTAGAGATCCTAGTAATATTAACTAAGTTATAAGTTAATGATATAAAAATAATTTTGGAAATGTTTTTGTGTTCATTGAGATATTGTTTAAATGTTACTTTTCAGGGGGTGTACTCATTTACGCTGAGCACTATACTAATTGTTGGATTAGTAGTACAGTGTACTACTAAAACTGATAGTAGGGGTTCTACTTGTAGTAGTTTGTAGTTACTACTAGTACTACTACTATAGCTATACTAGTAGTAGTAGTAGTAGTAGTAGTAATATTAACAGTATGCACTATTATTGCTGCTAGTAGTGGTACTATTACTACAACTGCTAGAAGTAGTTGTATTACCAGTAGTAATATTAGAAGTGCTATTAGAAGTAAATAGTAAAATGTACTACTATGACTGCTAGTAGAGATCCTAGTAATACTAAAAAGTAATGATAAAAAAATAAATAATAGCAGTGGTAGAATTGTTGTTTATTACAATGACTTCTATTTGTGTTACTACTTACTGCTAGTAGTAGTGAAAGTAGTATAAGTAGTAGTATGGTTTACAACTATGACTACTAGTTACACTAATAAGTAATAATATTAGCAGTATTGTGTATTACTATGACTGATGCAATATACTCTACTACTATTAATACTACTACTAGTAGTAATAATAGTTAAAAATATCAGAAGTTGTAGTCATACAGTTTATTGCAATGACTAGGTTTTTATAGTAGCAGTAGTTTGCTAGTAGTAGTAAACTACTAGTTGCAGTCAAGCACGTAGATGTCATGCTAGTACTGATTGTATATAGTAGTAGTAGTAGTTGTCTTATAAACTTTAGTAGTATTGGTAGTTCTGTCATGACAACTCTCTGAGAGTTTAGCATAACAATATGCATGGCAATGTGAATGAAATCATGTTTTTTCATTGTGCATTCCAATTAATCTCAATCCAACTGAAGTTGGGTTATTTTGACTAGGTAAAAAAAAAAAAAAAAACAGCTAACTAACACTATACAAACATGATAACATAATAAAAAAACATGATTTTTGAAAATGTAAAAAAATGGAGTTATCTGTTTTTGCAAATAAACTCTCCACGTGTTTTGTCTTGGTTGAATAGATCCGAGGATATCCTGCAGCTGAAAAAATATAGCATATGAAAAAAAAAACATATATAACATACATTAAATCACTGCATAGCAGATCTATACAGGTGGAGCTGGGGAAGATGGAGGGTTTTTGAAGTGCGCTGCAACTGCTATAGCAAGCACTAGCCAAGTATTTGAATGTTGAACAACAGATCATTGGCTTCTGATGTGAAAACAAACAATCAGCAGCACCTTGTAAGTAAAGATGTGATTTTATAAGATTGAATTAGAACCTATCAGCCTACATCATCTAGAGTTTCATTGCAGAACTTTGCTTTAAAAGTAGCAGCAGCAATTATTAGGATTTTCTTACAGTAAATAAAATAAACAAACAAAATCTTTCCTCTGCTCTCGGGTGATACTAAGCCACGTTACAAATATTTCATAGTTTCCCAAACTCAAGCCCACATCATGTGTTAATGACTTGGAATGTGATCAACAGAGCAGAGGCTCAAACGGCCTATCAGGCATATGCTGTGGCCTCCACTAGAGCTCTAAAACAGCATATGACAGCACTTGAGCCTGGCGAACAGATCAGACTCACCCAACGAGACATGGAGGGGCTCCAGTCATGACTCGTTTTACCACCACATCCCCTGAGATCAAAAAAGCAAAATAAACATAAAGGGTCTGTCTGAAACCTCACCGTTTTCAGTCCAAACTGAAATTAACCTTATAAGTGACTGAACTGAGATGCCCTTCATAGGCAACGACTTCTTTAAAAACGAATAGCAACCCTCTTAACATGCACGAGAGGCTCACATCAAGCCAGGCACAAAATGGCTGTCATTTCTTTGTCAAATATCTAAATTTATGTTGCATATCATATGTAAAAGCTAATATCAATAAGCTGGACACAGTCAAAAATCTTTCACAATCCCCAAAATGTATCTCAGATGGTAAAATTACAACAGAAATCAACCGATCTGACAAAACATATGTTTTATTGCTAAATTAAACTCATCTGATGAAAACAGGCTGCACTCTACTTACTTAACAATCTACACCAAAATTAAATATTTCAAGATTTCAATTTGGTGCTCAAATTAGTGAGTTGTTATTTGAATACGTTCCTTTAAACTAATTGGCCAAATGAACCGATTCACTAAAATCATTCAAACTTTCCAATATATGAAAGTGTGAATATTTAATGTATGAGTTGTTGACACAAACACATTACTTTTCCTGTGGAGAACAATTGTATATTTAATAAATGTCCGGTTGGTTAAATCAATGCATAGTGACTAGCTTTAAATTGAAGCTCCCAAGAGTGTCAGCAAAATATCTATTGGGATTGTTGATTATTTTCTAAAAGCACTGATTAATTTAGGTGGAAATCAATCCAATATTAAGCAATTGTAGATTGATCTGTGCACCACCCAGCAACTTCACACTCCAGTCCGACGGGTGGCAGAAATGCACCTTTTGCATTAGGTGCACCGAATGACCAGAATGACTTAAACATTTCCTGTTCCAAATGGCTATGGTCATTTTCCAAATAACTCCCTAAGTTATCATGGTCTTCATCTTCCACACTTCTGTGACATAATGCCACTTTGACTATAGAGTACTGCTCAGCTCCTCACTTCAAATAGTAGCAGCAAAGGGGGCACTTGCGAGCACCCTACTGAAACGTAAAATGACCCGATGGCCTCGTGGACCTAACAGACATGTGCTCACAGAAGACCACAAGTCCACAAGACCACAAGTTCACATGAAGTGTGGCATTTGGGATAGGACCTGTAGCTGTAAATACATGCGGCCATAATACATAACCAAACAATAGTGATTTAACATTTGTCATGCTACATTTGCCATGGTACTTGCTGCTAGAAAACTATTTTTATCAGTCTCAACATATGTTGAGAAACAGCACAGACTCTAAAAATAAAAATTAAATAAATAATAAAATACAATAAAATAAAATAAAACCTGAAGCACACAGAGGCACATGTTCTATGACTACATGTAGAAGTCTTGTTACTAGTTGTAATAATACCACACGTTACTTTACTACAATGACTACTAGTTATTGTATTATGCAGTGTACTACTAAAACTGCTAGTAGGGGTTATACTAGTACTAGCAATAGTAATACAAATAATAATATTAAAAAATATATAAACCTTGTAGGACAGTATTTAGTACAGTTACAGTGTTTACCTGGCTAGTAATAACGGCAATACTACTGCTATTACTATTACAATAGTAGTAGTAGTAGTAGTAGTAGTAGTAGTAGTATACTACTATGACTGCTAGTAGCTGTACTATTACTACAACTTCTATGTACAAGTATGTAACTTTTCTTGCTTTTAAAAATGTTCTGGGTTTAAAAGTGTCTCCTTACCTTATCCCAATTAACAACAATGCACTTTTAATAATTTATAATATAGTGCACTCAGGCCAGATTTAGTTGGAAATGTCAGTTTGACACCATTCTTCTTTGCATGTTTGTTGCATTTGTAAACAGAAAGACAATGTCCTGGCTACTATATAGTGTGTGTGGGGTTAAAGGTTTGTAGCTTGCTCTCACGACATCTAGATGGCTGCTTTTAATTGGTAAAGCTCTAAATGTCAATCATTGTTGACATCTAAGTACGTTGACACAAAACAAACAGTGCACTTGTTTGTTTGATTCAGATGCATATCAAGTTTATTTTTCTTTTCTTTTTTTGCACTCACTTTCAACTATGAAAGAGAGCAATTCTCGTCTGTGATCGGATCTGACTGAGAAATTGTTAGATCTAAACGTCAGTAATGTGATTTATTTAAAAACATTTGTTTTCATTTGTTCAAAACAAAATATATGCTACGTGATCAGATGACATTTTTTTCAGATGTCAATGTACAAGACAGAGTTTCACAACCCATGTAATACTAGTAGTACTACAACTACCACTACTACTACTACTAATAATAATAATAATAATAAACAACAACAACTCTGCAATCTTGCAAGGTTACATTTTAGTTTAAGGTGTCCTTGTTACAGTGTAAATTTACATTTAACTACAGAGTAATATTAATTAAATACATGTACTTACTATATGGTTAGGGTTAGGATTAGGGTTTGGCTTAGGGTTACTTGCATGCAATTGTGCATACTTTATTGTTATTATAATAGTAAGTACATGTAACATATAACAAGGACACCTTAAAATAAAGTGTTACCTCTTGCAGTTTTATTTTTGGCGATAGAGAGGCAAAAGTTTGTTGCTGCAGCTTTAAGGATCTCTACATTTAGTTACTATAGTTACTTAAGTTAGTTTAGTTAGTTATTTTGATACTTTCATTTTTCATCATTTTGTTTTCTGTCTTATAAAGTATCCTGCTACCATATCAGTGTGAGAAATCACTGAAAAGTAAATGAAAATAAATCACAAGGAGTGCATGAGTAAACTGTCCGAATGATTCAAACAGAATTGCGAACAAATTCCAGTTTGTCAGATTTGATCAAAAATGGGTTACGCTAAATTTCGATAAGTAAATTTGCGACTACATGTCAGCTAACTCGATTAGAGTATTAGTAGGCTATTTTCGGTTGAAGGTTATTGTAAGTTGACATACGCTTGCAAAGTTACTTAAAGTCAGTAATGATAGTTAATTCACGGATGATTAGTTAGATTAGTTTATTCTGACAAATGAGAACAAACAAGAGAGTCAGTAAAATGATGCGATCTGGCATCATTAGTTCTGATTCTAAACAGCAGACAGAATTGAAACACACAGAGGCAGTGAGTTGTTTACGTATACTTTGGATTCAGCTTTTCCTCCTAATACGTACTCGATACTGCCAGCATCATTTTCCACATCCGCCAACACATGTTGAGCAGAGGTGGCCAAACCGCACATAGCAACAGACAAGCCGCCTTCGCATGAGACAGAAGTTGGTGCCAGAAGCGGTTTGCTCTGCATCCTTATGACCTTGGTGTGATTGCCTCAGAAGCATTTTAATTTAATCGGTTCTTCCCTGCAGGAGCTTCTCATTGTGTGAAGACTTAGTTACACACTCTCCTCTATGCTGAAAGGACGAGGTCAGCACTAGCGCTCTGCTCCAGAGAATACATCCACACCTCCACACAAAGGTTCAGGAGATGGTGGAGCACACTTCAGTGCCGGCTCCTCTCTCAAACTGGGCCACTATTCATCTTCCAATCAATCGCAATTAAATTGACGCTATATTAATAGTCAACAAGAGGCCCCTCGGACATTCTTCAGTTAAGAAGAACCACCAGATGCTCTGATTTAGACTAGATATGAGAGATTATTTTAAATGAAAAAATGCATGATTTTGTGTTTATACAAATATTTACAATTCAATATTTTAACTATATAATAAAGATGTATTTTTATTAAATAAATCAATCAATAAATAACGTATTATTTTAGCTAAAAGTATGTGTTAAAAAATTATGTATATAAAATATGGCCTACAATAAATAATTTAATTATATATACAGTATGCATAAAAAATAATAATGTTATTAATAAAATGGCAATTAAAAAAAACGTTTCAAATTAATAAATAGAACATTTTTAAATAGAAAACATTTTTTAAAAACACTTTTTAACTGCCTTATTCCTATCAGTTGTTAACGTTCTTCTTATTATTATTAGTTCTGTCAAATAATTAATCATGATTAATCACATCCAAATAAAAAAAAATGTTTTTGTGTACTGTGTCTACTGTGTTTATTTATTATGTATATATATATATAATATATATATACACTGTCATGTGTATGTTCCTGTTTTGCCGTATTTGGTTTGGTTCCTGTTCCTATTAGTTTATCATCGTTCATTCAGATCACCTGCGTTCATGAATCATCTCATTTGCTCCTTTGTTTCCTTGTCTTTATAAGCCTTTTTTTGCTGTATGTTCTTTGTCTCGGTTTGATGTTCATTTAAAAGAATACGTGAGTTGATGCCTATTAATTATTCTGTCCTCTGTGTTGAAGTTAGAATTAAATGATATTTATGTTTACTCCTGCGTTGAGCGCTTTACTACAATCACATCCCACGACAGAAACCGAGTCAGAAATGCAGATCGCTGAGTGCTTCGCCACCCTGGCACGCTGAGATCTCCCACTGGTGGAATTTGCACGGGAGTTCTGCGAGCTCGCCATGATTAAGGAGCTGGATGACGCTACACTCAATTCTCTGTTCTGGATCGGGGCCAATTACTGATCCAGAACCAGCCTGCCATCCAGTGCATCAGCCGTTCCCCAGTCAAGCCCGCCGTCCGCGGCACCAGGAATCCCTCTTTCATCTCCCGAGTCTTCTTCGTCTCCTGAGTCTCCTTCGCCTCCACTGGTCCCATCCAGCTCCCCATCGTCTCATGAGTCTCATTCGCTCCTCCAGAATTCCTAATTCTGCCCAATCATATTTTTTGGGGGGATAACATATTTCCATGGTCATAGTGGCCGGGTCAAGGGCCAAGGCCACGGAGGCAGATACGCCATGGCTCCCCAAATCTCCAGATCCGCCATGGCTCCTGGGTCTGCCTGATCCGCCATGGAGGCCTCCTCTGTGTCCCTGTCCTGCACCAGGCTCCACGGCGCCCGCCGTTTGACAGCACTAATTATTATTATTATTATTTATCTATATATATTTTGTATTAATATTCCTCCAGAGGAACTACCGGTTGTTCATATTTAGACTAGATATGAGATATACTTAGCTGAAAAGTATGCATTTTATTTATTTAAAAAACATTTTTTTTTATTATGGATATATAAAAATAAAAGCAAAAATAAAAGTAAAAACTGATAATTACAAACAATTTTTAAAACACAAAAATATTTATTTGAACAAAAATATTTTTTATTTATTTATTCATCTTTGTTAATCTCAACATGTTTTGACAGCCCTAAACAGACTATATTATAGCTAAATCTTAAAAAATTAGCAGCCTTTATATTACTGAAATGTTAATGTTGACTGTATTCAAAAGCACACCGTCAGTACATGGAATGGCATACCTCTGCATAATTATCAGGAAATTGAAAACAAACATGACAGACCAAAAGATACTAAGAAAATGTACAACCCTGTCCATCAAAGTCAAAGATAATTATTTGTAGTGCAACCTCTTGAGAAAAAGTTCAAGGATCAGAGATGTAAATTCTCAGCTATTTTAATAATCTCTTTCACTAATCAGCGCTCATTTTGGCTGAGTATTAAATGGGTTTAATGGGGTGATATGAGGTCTCCATGCTTCCTGAATCTCTACAGACATTCACATGTGACTGTTGGACTTGTTCTTCATGAAATCAACCAGGAGAATGAACACAGAAACTGTTCTACATGAAATGGTAGAACAGAGGTTCAATGCCTTCAATGATTCAAAATTACACGGCTGATGAAACAAGTCTTTAGGTCGCTGTAATGTATGTGTCTCTATACTGCAGCAGTCGTGACTTTAAACCTGTTTTTTTGTTGTTGTTGTTGTTCATGCAGATGTTATTTGAAGACAGACAGACAGACAGACAGACAGACAGACAGACAGACAGACAGACAGACAGACAGACAGATAGATAGATAGATAGTGTTTTGATAATTTTTATATTTTATTGCAGATAGATAGTGTTTTGATATTTTTAATTTTATTGCAAATCATATGCATATTTTACTTTCCGTTTGCATATTTTATATTCATATTTTAATTTCTAGTTTAAAAGTAGGTATTTTTTGTGTACCTGCCAAATCATAGATGTGAAAAACATATTTTACTTTCCGTTTGCATATTTTATATTCATATTTTAATTTCTAGTTTTGGATTCCAACACTTTGATTGACTTTATCTTCATGTACAGTTGTGTCAGCCAGCTATTGCGTTTTCATAACATTATGTAATTCAACACTTTGATGACTTTATCTTCATGTACAGTTGTGTCAGCCAGCTATTGCACTAACATTATGTACAAGCTCAACAATGCATCACAGTCTTTTTCAAAGTCATTCCAATCAACAATATGTGAGCCTCTTTTATGCAGCTTCAGCTGTTCAGCTGAAAGGATGACACCAAAATGGTATTCAAGGAAGACGAAACAAGAGACAATTCACAGCATGAACTAAGACATTGCGTATTGTGCATCCAGCAGTCTGTGTATAAAGACTCCCTTGAGGCTGGGGGAAGAAAAACAATGCAGCTCATGTCTGACTCGAATGACATTGTGTTTCAGGGACTTCACGGTATAGTTCACCTAAAAATGAATTTGCAGAAAATATACTCACCCTCAGGCCATCCTACAGTAGAAGTACTGTAGAGTTTTTCGATCGGGATAAATTTAGCATTACATCACTTGCTCACCATTGGATCCTCTGCAGTGAATGGATGCTGTCAAAATGAGAGTCCAAACAGCTGATAAAAACATCACGATGAACCACAAGTAATCAACATGACTCCAGTCCATCAATGAATGTTCTGTGAAGCGAAAAGCTGAGTGTTTGTAATAAACAAATTCACAATTAAGACAAATGACTAAAATTCAGTCCATAAACCATAATTGTCTGAATCAGGAGAGAAATAGGCACATATGAATAACTGTTTATATGCCAAAACCGCTCTAAACACATATGGTGTTTTTTGATGTGAGAGGGCAACAGGACATGGACTTTGTCACTGAAGGAAATATCATTTTTTTATTATTTTTTTTACCAGAATTGCAAGTCAAAACACCGTAATGATGGATTTGTTTCTTACAGACACAGCTTTTCACTTCACAAGACATTAACTGATGCACTACAGTCATGTGGATTAGTGGTAGATTACTGTGATGTTTTTATAAACTCAATCTGACGGCACCCATTCACTGTAGATGATTAATTGGTGAGCAAGTGATGTAATTCTAGATTTCATTTTTGGGTGAAAATTCAATTATACCTTCAATAACACAATTGGAATTTAATCTGAAAAATACAGATAACATTTTACGACTTTACAGGTTCTGTGTTATTCGCCTAAGGTGTGAAAAAAAAAAAAAAAAACTGAAAAATAAACATTCGCAAACATCATGCACATTTCCCACAATGCGGCACATCCACCTGGAGGGATTTGTTGAAACTGATTTGGCCGCCAGTCTGTTCTTCTCATCTGCTCATTCATTTTTCATCAACCCATTCTGTCTGTTTCTGGCCCGTCGAGCCTTTTCAGAGAAAACTCAAACTAAATCTGGACAATCCACTTGTGTCTGAACTACACGCCTTGAACTCATTTAGGGTCAGGCACAAGGCCATCCCGCATTCCAAGCCTCCTGTCGGCGTCCAGCGTGGAGATGATTTTGAAAGGAGCTGTCGATATCTGAACTTTCAGCTTAGTTGCTGAACTTCCTCCACAAAAGTTGTGATTTTATTTGAGTGGCTCATATTGATTTGAACCGCGGACACTCGGAGCGGCACAACGGGCGGCTGTGAGGGGCAAAGCAAGAGGAAAGAGCCCAGACGAGGACAGCCCGTCGAGGGGCTAATGACGACTGATTAGATGTCTGGAGAAGGGGGGGAGGGTCTGAATAAGGGAAGCAATTGTAAATGCCCTCTAAAAGGAGCTGACATTGTCTAGATCCTGCTGTGAATGTAATCCGTAGGTGTACAGAACCGTGATCACTTTTTGGGGGAGTTATGTCAGATCATATATTGCATATATTGATGGCAGCTGGAATGAGGCCATTTCCTTTGGTTTGTAGACTGCCGTCCCACAGTTAAACAGTCCTTTTGAGCTGGAGTTGCCCAGAGTTCCTTTATATGTCATGTAAAGCCCATCAGCTTAGGTAACGGCTGAAGAAAATGTTTATTTAAAAGCCAAGAGTCTCTGAGACTCAAATTTATTATATATTTTTTATTGTGCAGAGCTATTCTCATATTTGAGTCCAGTGAAATTAAAGACTAATAAGGCTGGTTTTGATATGAAATATTCTGACATTAAAATGCTAGCAAGCTATTATTATTATTAAGACCATGACTCATTATCTAAGGAACAATTAACCTACAAGAGAACAGTATGTGTGTGTGTGTGTGTACATATAAGTATTTACAAAATATCTTCATGGAACATGATCTTTACTTAATATCCTAATGATTTTTGACATTAAAAAGAAAAAAAAAAATTACTTTGACCCATACAATGTATTGTTGGCTATTGCTACAAATACACCTGTGCGACTTAAGACTGGTTTTGTGGTCCATGGTCACACATGTCTGTTGGAAGTGTGTGCACATAGCTACCATATAATGATTTTTAAATCCCCATAAATCATAAGCAGTTATTCAGTCCAGAGCAGTGAGTGATTTGCTGTATTTATTTTATTGTTTGGGTCATGTTAACAGCATAGACAGCAGTAGGTCCTGTATATTACGCTGCTGTCTCTTAGTACACATTACTAATATAAACATGCAATTTCTTTCCCAGCTGTTTACCTTCACATACATAAACAACTGTTGTTTTTGTAACTTATGTGTGTTTTTCACATAAAGGTGTGTATATTTGACAGTTTAAGCGCAATAAGACATGAAATATGTTGCTTGTTTTGTTTACTGTGTGGAGACGTGCTGAAATCGCGTTTGGTCTCGTACTGTATCGCGTCCCGTGCGCTTGCTTGGCCATTTATTGTGATTAACAGGAAATTGTGTTCAGCTGAATTAGAGTAGTATTTTGTTCGATGGGTATATAAAAAGCGTAGTTTTCCGCGGCAGCGGTCGCGGCAGCCTTTGCGTGAAGACCTCGTGTGTAGACCGAAGAGTGTAAAGACCATCGACTCTACCATGCGACTCCACCGGGCAGGGACACTGTCAAAGGATATAAGTATCGCTTTTTATTTATCTTCTTTCTTACTGCTTGTTTCCCTTCTGTTTTAGTTTTTATAACCAATTCTTACTATGTGTAAGTAAGTTGTTGTTTGTTAGCATGTGTGTTTGGCAGTGTTCTTTTTTTAGGATTACTGTTAAACTACTGCCGCTTGATTTGTTATATATTTTAATTTTAGATAAATTATGTATGAATTTGTTATGTCTTTATAGGTATTTTCTTTAGTTTTAGTTTTAATAAATTGTATTTATTTTAGTAACTTTACTTCAACATACTACATGGAAATGAAATAACACATATATTTATATATATATATGGGTGTTTGGCTTAGTGTCATGTTATAATATTTTTTATACTCATATGGGGGTTTGTTGTTTTAGTGTCATATTTTGATTAATTTGTATACTCATACTTTTGTTTTTTAAGATTTTGAATTTATTTTAGCTTTTTTTTTGAAGCTTTTATTTTTTTGTTGTTTGTTGTATGCATTTGTCATTTTATTTAATTTGTCAATTTTCTTAAATGTGTATATATAGTATTTATAGAGTTTTAACTTATAGTTTTAGTTACTTTTTCTTATTTGAAAGTCGCTTTGGATAAAAGCATCTGCTTAAATGACTAAAAAGTAAAAAAAAAAAGAAAAAGAACGTAGTTTACTTAGTTTAGTGAGACATGCCACTTTCTGTGTGTGTGCTTTGAATGTCTGTACTCAGAAAACCATGCATCAGAAGTTTAAATTGATATGGCTTTAAAACGATTCCAGCATGATAAACAGGATAATCAAAACTAAACTACACTGTAAAATCACATAGTATTCCTTACTATAAAAATACTAGTATGTTTACTTGATTTTAACCAACATGTTAAGTTTACTAAAAATGTTTAAATTGTTGCTGAAATATTAGAACAGATAGTTCACATACATAACTAATGCAATTTAAGTAAAATGACTCAAAATGTTCAAGACATGTTGTTACGCATGCGCACCGGGCGGCAATTGCCCCTCCCCCATACAGCGCAGAAAAACAACGACTGAGAATTCAACGTCATGTTTGCGAAAGGATCTACTTTGGTAAAATCAAGGGAAAAGCTTTTCATTTAAGTCTCGTTTTCTGATTTTTTGCTTGCTAGTCCTTATGATGGTTTGATCTTATGCAATTTGGTGCATGCTGTTTTGTGGAACCTCTTAGCCCATGTAAAGAACTCAAACACGTTTTGACCGCTGTACATTATTTGAAGCGATTTCTGTTCAAACTAGTTAATGTCCGCTTTATAGCTGTACAATTAGCTGCCTGCTTGTCTATTAATTACTATGTTATCCATTTTTGCTAGTGATAGTCACGAGAAAAGGAGTAATTTGAACCGACACTTATGCATCATCTGATGTTTTGCAGAATTCAAAAGTCAATGAGAAGTCAACAAAATACGTCAAATGGGGAGCTTATTGTTAATGTTGTGATTGATACGAATAGTTTTTGTTAGCATATACTGTAGGATATCAGGATGTGCGGCTCTTTCGAATGAGGCAGCTCGGAGACACTGCCGTATTCACGCTAGAGAGCACGCAATCCGGTCAAAGTACAAATGGTTGGAAAAGGCCGCTATATCTTCAGACCGGTTCTTTTAAAATAATAAAATAACTCGTTTTAACTTGACACGGCCTATTTGAACGCAACTATTATTATGAGTGCTAAACTGCAGTAAAGTCTCAGTATTGCAGTATTTTGGTTGCAACAAAAATAGTATGCATGCTTATTATGGTAATTACACTATGTGCACTGCAGGCAGTACGAAACAACAGGCATTCTGAGATTGTCAGCGAGTCTTTAGCAGACCCCATCCCCCCACCTACTCAAGCAGAGTAACATTTATACAACATCAAAACTTATCTAAATTTACTGTAAGTTAACAGCCTTAGTTTTAAATTACCAGATGTTTCCATTTACATTACATAAGACAAAAAAAAACTGTTCTATGTATTTGGTTTTGTTCGTTCAGGGTTCACTGATTTTTGATTGATGGAATAACACTTTTTTATTATTATTTTAAAATACCAGTTGATGAATGCTATGCAGTGAAAATGTAAGTTCAGATAGCTTGCTTTAGATTGTGTTTGTTTCAAGTGCCATGTTTGTGACATAACTGTCATTACTTATATTAGTTTTGTACATTGCAGAGAGGATCTAACGTCACTTAGGTCAACGTTAGGTCACTTAGCACTCTTTTTTTTGTTGGGAGGGGGGTAACTATTTCTTTAACTGAGCCATATGATGAGTCATATTTAATTGTTTTTTTGTTTATTTTTTTCATTTGCAAAAGAAAGCTCAATGTCCTTTCAAAGACTGTTAATTTAATACAACTGTTTATTTAATTCCTTGATGACTTTTCACTAAACTATTTTTTTCCACTTCAAAACCTGTGTTTTTTTCCTTTTCAAAATCTAGGGTTTTTTATTGTTTTGTTTTTATTTTTATGGATTGTGTCTTTGAATGTTCATAACCACTCAATTTTTTTAGTTTTTAGATCTTTGCAGAATTCAGTCACATATCTCGAATCGGAGTTCTGCGCAGCATTGGATACAGACTCTGCACTTCTGACATTTTCTAGAAAAAAAAGATTTAAAATGTAGCATCAAGTTGATTAAAAGCTATTCCTTTATCATGTTGACTGCAGCTGTCGTCTTTAAAACATTATTTGCTTATGATTGTTATCCTCAGCCTGTCTCTTCTTTTTCATAGTCATCTGACATTTGCGCTGCATTAATTCAGGGTCCTCCAGTCATCCTGGGGGACATCTTTTAATACGACTCTGATTGGATTCGTCTAAAAGAAGAAAGTCATATACATCTAGGACGCCTTGAAAATTATGTTCTGTAAATTCACATCTATGATGTTATTATTTGAAAACAATGTGCAAATAAAATAAAGTAGTCATGGAACTTGTGTGTAATATCTTTTGAAGGCAAGTAGTGATAGTTGACGCAAATGATAATTCACACGCATGTTCTGTGATGTAAATCATGAAATGTCACACTACAAATCTCGTCATCTCTTTTTGGTGATCATAATTTAAAGTTTGATTACATTTCCTTGTGCTTGATGTTTGCACAGATCACTGTACACTCACTCTGTCTGGTCATCAATATGAATCAAGTTGCTTAAATTAAAAGCATTTTTTTATTTATTTTTTTGCTCAGCAGCCTCTTGTAACTGTATGATTTTAGAACATTTCCAGTATTGAAAGGAATAAATTCACACCATACCTATTTTTCTTTATTTACTTAGGATGTAGATGCAGACTTCAGTGATTTTTTTTATGGTGTTCTAGTAGGTCCAGATAATGTTATAACAGCAAAGTACTGTTTAGTCAAGAAGTCTGTAAAGAGTATTATAAGCTTAGTTTTGTGTGATATTCTTTGTTTTCTAGCTGTTTTTTGCTAAAATAAATGGTTGATAAATTCAAACTTGTGTTAAGTGCTTTTAATGCTGATTGAAATAATAAAAATACATTCACTTTACTTGAAGAAAATGTTGAAACCGATTGCACGTAATGTTTTAAGTCCCCATAGCGTAACATGGCATATTAAGACCATGTTGAGAATAACAGAAATTAAGATGTTTGCACAACGAAAAATAACACTTTTAGTTAAATGGAATTAAGAAAGCAATCTTACGATTAAATATTAAAGGACCCATAATTAGTGTTGGGGGTAACGCATTACAAGTAATGCGAGTTACGTAATAATATTACTTTTTTCAAGTAACTAGTAAAGTAACGTATTACTTTAATTTACTAAGAAAATATCTGAGTTACTTTTTCAAATAAGTAAACTCAGTTCCT